>JAVHLU010001089.1:0-38163 GCA_036785755.1 Colletotrichum ledebouriae
CTAGACTAGTATAGTATAGAGTATACTAATACTAGACTAGTATTTTAGAGAGTGGACTTATACTAGAATTACTATACTATACTAGTACTAATACTAAATACTAGTAGTATTCTTTCCAACCCTGGCTCGAAGCCCATGTCAAGAACCCAGGGCTGGGGGCTCGAGGGGTTGTTACTTGTTAGTTGTTACAGTCGTTGTCTCCTGAATTTGCCGCTTCAAAAGCCTCTGAAGACGAGAATTAAGTTTCATTCCAGTGAGCTGCTTGGGAGCGAGAATGCTGGTTAAGGGGAATCTCATTAGATGTGTTCAAGCACAAGCACAAACATAGCCCCTCGGTCTGGAATAATGAGGGGCGCGAATGAGGCTGATGTGTTGATGAGAGTAGGTACTTGGGTGGTACCTTTGGCCTGACTGTCTGGTATTCGCAAGCACAAGGTCATCACCATCCTAGCTCGAGAAGAATGCTGTCACCAAATCTTATCCGTGATGTGGACAAGCCAGGACGCACCCAACCCAACACAACAGAAGGAAGAGCGGGTTGATTACCTCGAGCTAGGGATGCAGGTGAGAGACAGCCAACTCCCGGCAGATCCGCTGCAGTTGGTGGCATGGAGACCGGTGAGTGGATGTCGATCAGAGGCAACAGGGAGGTCCTAATTTCTATTTAGGCAAGCCCGATGGCTATGGTTTCCGAAGCACGCGCAGTAACAATTGGCAAGAATGAAGGCTGAGATGTGATAAGAGACGCATGAAAGTGTGTGATGAGTCTGATGAGCGAGTGAGTGAGTGAGATGGATGCCATTCAGGTGCAGCTGCGTCACGTGACCCCAGGCACATTACACTCCTTCCATTTCCATTTCATGGCTTCCATGGAAACCGTTGAGGAAGGAAGGTCGGCCCCGATGTTGTCCGTTATAGGTCCATCGGCATCGGGGCGGAAAGAAGCACATTCCCGTCCTTAGGTAAGGTACCTTCCATTGCAACCTTCACCTCCCCACGTGCTCCCTTTATCGACCAGCAAATCGCTCAGGTTCTTTCTAATGCGACCCGCCATTTGCCTGCCTGCGACCTGCGTCCATATGCCTCGGCAGGTGGAGTAATTGACATCAGAAGGCACATTCCGAATTTAACACTGCCGCTACGCGCATGAGCCCAGCCAATGGAGGGCGAGCTTCCATCCACGACCGCCTGCACAGCCGAGGCGTTCATGTCTGCCCAGCTGTTCCCAGCTGCAGAGCGAAAACCTCATTTTGTTTCACATGGCCCTCCTTGCGCCCCCTCCTCAGCCTGAATCGACGAACCCTTCACCGTCCGATCGTTGCCGCATCCCCGGGCCTTACGGATGTGCGTCGACCCTGAGCAGCGATACCCTTTTCTCGAGACCACTCGACCTCATCGCGACGTCTGCCTTCCCAAGTGAGACTCTGAGACGAGCAAGAGACGTCGCCAGTCTCTGTTTAAAGCTTCACGCTCGAGGAAAACCCTTGGCCCACGGGGAACGTCACCAGACGATCATGGGTGTTACCCCCCCCCTTCTTCTGTGGATGGATGTCGGGTGTCTCGCCTGGCATCCTTCAGTGTTCGGATTGGCTGCCTCGTCTCCACATCCGCTAACGCCCAACCGCATCTGAGGAGCATTACAGGGACAGACAATCCCGCTTGGGTACTGCCACCTTGGAGCAAATGAAGGGCTTTTCCATTCGCATGCGGCGTTCCCCTATCGAATCCCATCACAGTCTTGATAGCGCATCTTCGACGATCAGCACTTCTTTTTCTCTGTCTAAGAACCAGGAGGTGAAGATGATCACATGGGTTTTCAGCCCGTCAGACTGTGTCACCATCCCTTCGTAGGGCGCTGAACCGGTGACCAGAGTGACGGCATCGGCGGAATCGCTGATCCAATTGCTAACACCGCAGCGGTTGCGGCACCCGAGGACCACTGGGCTGCCCAACTCCAACACGATCATCATGAGCATCACCATATTTCGCGCATGTCTAGCTTATCCTCCGGCTGACGAGGCTTTCTTGATCCGACTCCACCATTCGCCTTAGCAATCGCCGAGCGACAGCTGCCTGCGCGAGACCATCTTGGGCATCAGAGACAGTACGTACTCCTCTATCTCACCGCCGTTACGTCTCTGCTCCTGTCTCCAATCTCGCATCCCAATTTGACGATCGGAACCCAGGTGTTGATGTCGCATCGCAACCTCAAGTGGGCGCCATTGGCTGGAAGCACGTCGCCAAGCTGGGAGAAGCTGAGTGCGAGACTGGGCGTATTCGCCATATTGTTTGGTCAAGTTGCGCCTGGAACTGCTCCCGTTCTCTGGCCGCCAGGTTTCCAGTGCAACTTTAGCAAGACAAACAAACTTTGGGGCTTTCGTCTCATGCAATTAATGAATCCCACTAAAGCCAGCCTGGCGATTCCACGATATCCGCCGTCGGCAGACCTTAAGCTCACCTACTCACCACGTCACTCAATACATGGCAATAGACATTACTCAGGCCAGGACTTTGAAGTCGCCCAGCTTGTGAGTAAGCTTTTCTCGCAAGCTGGGCATCGCAACCAGTAACCCGTTGGGAGATAATTGGCGTCTATTGCGTCCATCTTATCACCAGTGGTCGCTGCGGCCCGAAACAAGCGCTGGAAACAAGAAACAAAAAAGACTTCCACATGTCACCGAGCCGGACAGCTTCAAGCTCACGGACGGCGAATGCGACGTGTCATCCCTAGCAGCGCTTCCCGACCTCTTTAGTGCCTTTGACTTTGCCAGCTACACCAGGTGCGGACGCCTATCAGCGGGCGGTCCGATCTAAGAAAGCTGTCGCCTCGAAACGTCTCACACAGCGAGCGTGACTGGTCTGCAGTCTCTGATCGCGCCCGTCGCCCAAAACTATCAACAAACGAGGTTGTTGGCCACCACATGTCTCGGGCCAGTCGCAGCCACAGCCACCAATGCTGCCGCCAACCGAAGCTATCGTCAGCCATGTCTATGGCTGCATTGGACTTCTCTTGCTCGTCAAGCTTGCGAGCTAATTAGCATGGAAAACCATCGAGCGCGCATTTGCCGTCCTGCTGCAACATCAGCATCAGGCTCTACTAAGTCCAGGCAGGTGCTTTTGGGACGCCCAGCAATTTGGCATCTGACTTTTGAGAAAGAAGAAAAAGGGATCTCTGCACATTCCCGGGCCCTGGTTAGCAGTGGCTTGTGTAGAGGCTACTTCACGCTGTCCCTGAGGCTTACGAGGGGCCCTCGAGCTGTCCACTACCCAATCCGAGTACGAAGCGGTCACACATTTCACGACCACGCGAGCTGCAGCCCTGGTGCCTCGTGTATTTGCCTAGCGCCCGATCGGGGTGGCACACTTGGCTCTAGCGGCCCAGGGCTCGGAAACGGTCGGCCGAAGAGGAGAAGGGCTCCAGCGATCCGGATCGCGGTCTGAGCATCTGACTGACACCCGGGCTGCCTTGATTCCTGCGTGGTCTGGAATATCCAGGGTTGCAGAGAAAATGGCCTGAGGTTTCACACAGACCGGCCATATGCATTGAAAGTCTGAACGATCGATCTTTGAACCGCGGATAGAATGACAACAGAGTTGAATGCCAGCGGTGGGGCATCGAAGCTGCATCGGCGCATCGCAAGGCGCTACCCTGCTCGCAGCTTGCCAGCACGTAATTATTCATTAGCTTTCACTCGGGATATCCCTTCCGCCTGGACGGCTAGAGACAAACACGCAGCTGCTAAGTGCGAAGCTGAATATAGCAGCTCAGTTCATGGTTGTTCCCGGTTTCCTGGATGCGAAAACAAGACGATCTGGTGATGGAGAGCCCACGTTCGATTCTACGGGCACCTCCCTCTCGGAGCCGTGTTTTACTGGGGCAACAGAATTCAGGTTCGATTCGTCGCGGGGTTCGAATGGACGGTCGAGACCACCAGCGGCGGCAACCACTTCAGGTCGTCTCAAACCATCACAACGTTGATGTTTGACCGGGCTTGTGGTCCGGCCATGTGTTGTAGAGGGAGCTGGACACAATGACACGCCGCACCGTAGTCTTAATTCAACAGGGGACATGGTGGATCTCAGGTTGACGAGCGAGCGAGTTTCGTTGGAGGACTGTGGGCTGTTAGACCCTGGTCCGTCTGATCTGGGGTCTCGCAGTTCGCCGACGAGCCGAGGGTAGGAGGCAATCAACGGCACCCGGTCGATGACACTGGTTTTCAGTTTTGAGTTGTGAAAGTGAACAAGGCAACACCACCAAGACTCACTTGGTAACCTAGACTCACAACACATACCAACCAATAGGACAGATTTGAGTTGAAGCACGGCGGAGACAGCACATTCCAGGTGGTCCCGAGACGGCCAGATCGAGGTCCGATACCTAGGAATCAAACGGCCCAGACCAAACTGCGAGACCAGACTCGCCATAGTAAGACAGGTTGAAATCCGGACGGCCGATATATGCCTTGCGAATAGCTTGGTCTAATCGAGGGAAACGAAACGAGGCGGCTAAAATAAGGTGCTCTAGTGGTCTCGACGTGAGACTACGTGGATGCTACGCGGTTCGCGCTACGGCTGCGAACTAACACTAGATTTTGGCCGGTTGAGTCAATGTGAATGTCTTCTTGAGTGCCACAGTGCCACCTCAGAGAGGAAGGAAGCGGGCAGGCAAAAGACGGGCGTCCCGTCGTCCCCTGAAATCATGCTCCACTTTGTAGTTCTTCTCGTCGTCGTCGTCGTCTTTTCCAGTTTGGAGTTCTTGCTTGGACGGTCCTGGGGTCCATAAAGGCAAGGCCCCTCTTCCTGCCCAGTTCTCGCTTTAGACAACTGGGGAGGAAGGCACTTCAGTAAGGTAGATACGTCCCTGAAGTCGCAGCAGGGTAAGATAGGGTACGTACTGTCTCCTTCCGCCCCTTGCTATAGGTAAGTTAGCTAAGGACTTCGGGGGTGCCTAAAGGTATGTCACTATCGCCTACTCTTATGCGTGATGCAGCTTTAAGTACTAGCAGGCGCTATTATAGGAAGTAGACAGAGGGCATAGCATAATTCAAAGGCATAGGGGCGCCTACCTTATTTACACCTGCTGCCTTGCACGTACACCTCCACCTGCTCATACTAAGTGCTCCTGCCCAGCTGGAATTCGCTTCTGAAAAGAAGCAGCACCGCACCGCTCTTTCTCCTCTGGAGCCCACCTGCCTTGCCTATTCACTGCACTAGTATACCTTACCTGGTGCCTACCTGCCCCTCTAGTGCCCCCATCCTTCCCCCTCGCGCCTGCCCAGTCCCCACCAGCAGTTGCCGTCCTCATTGTCGTTACTTCTATTTGGAAGGAAGCACTAGGGCGCAGCAGCAGCAGCGCAATTAATTAGGGAGAGAGAGGAAAGAGCCTGGGAGAAGTACCTGGCTCGCCGCCTGTCGCCCGCGTAATATTACGACCTCTCTCCCAGTCTCCTACTCTTTCCCTCAGGTTCTCTCTCACTCCTCTCCCTTACATTGCCATCCACCGCCAGTCTTCCTCTTCACTTCCATTCTTAACTCACTTCTTTCTCTTCGGCAGACTGGTTCGCCCTGACTCTGCCCCAGAGGTAGCGCTCATTCTCCCCTTTCCCTTCCTCCCAAAATATCTCTCCTCCCAAGAACAGGAAATAAAACAAGTCAGGCACTGTACTACGACGCCACGCGTACAAAGCGGCCCAAGTACGTACCCACCGAACTGAACCGCGACCAAACACTGGCTCTCCGCTCTCGAAACGCCCCAAGGACAAGGCATCCCTCTCATCCAGACAACACAAACACGACTCGACACTTTCGCTGCCGGTACTCTCGCTGTACCATCCTAGAGTCCCCGACTGTGTTGGCAAAAAAAGAAAAAGAGAGGGGCCCTCCGCCATCCTTTCCCTTCCGGCTCCGTCCCTCCATCAGCTCAGCACACACCAAACAAACGGCTGAAGCTTCCTTCTTGTGACTTCATCCCAGAAAACCACACCTGCACCAAACTCAAGGTGCCTGACCTTGTCTTTGGACTGAGGTGCCACTCCACGACGTACCTCGCCCTGATACCTCCACCGAGCGTACTCAAGTACCTCTTCCACGGCTCCGACACCCTGGTTTTGCACTCACATACATCTACCCGGACCCTGGCGGCCATTCCTTTTTTTGAACGCATCGACTTTCACCACTCAACCTTACGATATATCCCAACCGCCCAAGACCAGACTCACCCTCACCTGCGCTACGCATAACGATCTCGACGACAATCTCGGATTAGTACGCAATATCGTCACTCATCCCTCGCTCGCCGCCACTTCGAACATCGTCACACTCGTTGCAGCGAAGAACCACCGACCTGTGCTATCCATCTTGACCAGCCATCTCCTTCTGCTGTCACGCAGTAGCTGCAGAGTAGCTGCAGAAAGGCGAACACCGCTTCTGGTGCCCGGTGCCGCCCACATCCGTCCTGCCGGGCCTCTATCCTGGTAGATCTAGCCCGCTGTTCGAGCAATTTTCCGGTAAGCCAGCTTTCTACAATCTCCTACATCCCCATCATCTCAGCTCAGCCCACACCGCGCCCGCGGACGCCCAAATACTGGGTCCTGGTGCCACTGACCGCTCACGAGTCAAGCCTATCAAGCCCGTCAAGCCTCCCCCATCTAATGCCAATTTAAAGAATTAGCTAGCGCTGAGCCGCAACGGAGAAGGATTCGAGGTTCTCTGGGCTGACCACTAAACCAGTACTCGTAGGGTCTTCATTTCCTTCCGGCATCCCCAAGTATATTGGTCTCACCATCCCCTTTTTCCTCGTCCCTCTTTGTTCTCCGCCGCCTTTGGCAACGCCTCTGCCGCATCCGTTCACTCTGTCGTCCTGTCGACCATTCTTGTTTGAATCACGACGATCGATCACACGTCAGGCACACTCGTTGACGCTGTGCAGCTGCGGTATTAAACCACCTCGACGGAAACCAGCGACTCTCCAGGGTCAACCAGAAGCGAGCTGCATCCACCCCTCCTGACCAACCTCGAAGTGGGGAGCTCGCTTGATTCATACGGATACGACTTCCGAATTGGCATCCCTACACCATAAGAACACTGCATCAGCCTGCACCTGCACTGCCTTGCTATTGCGACTCTGCAATCCGGCAGGGGAAACGCGGGGGACGGACATACTAAAGCTGTAGCGATCTCGAACACCGCGAGTCGAATCTCTTGTGCTTCAATTGCGTCCATGAATCTGTCACCAACTATAATCACTCCAAGCTAGCAATCACCATGTTTCTCCATTCGGGCGCCAGCCTGCATGGGCACGAATTCTCCAACAAACCGATAAATGGCCCTCAGCCAGCAAGAAGACGAATTCTCCTGCGATCGTCTTTAGGAGCCTCGCCATTGCCTCGCTCTTCGACGTCTACCGACGGTTCCGCAGATGTTTTCTCGCCACGAGCCAACCGCCGTCTTTCTCTACAAGGCCCGTCGCCCCCACCACGACCGAGTGTTCGCCGGGACAGACCCGTTTCGGAGTTACTTCCGAGGAAAGATCTCTCCGTCCGCTTCGAGGAAGAGCCTACCGTCGTCGGCGACGAATCGCAATTCAGCATCGACGGCATCAGTGAAGACGAAGGCAGTTTGGTTTCCGAGGTCAGCGACAGCAGCACAGTAAAGAGGTCGAAGAGGTCAAGACGAGCTGCGAGGCAAGGCACCAAGTTTTTGCTTGCGTATCCTCCTCCCAAACTTCGCACCAAGCAGCGTCGCTTTGTCCAAATACGACCGCGACTTTTGCTTCAACTGCAACAGCTTTCAAATGGCAGGCGACCGATGCCGGCCATCGACGTCCTCCCCGCGAGCATGGTCGCCGGTACCGTCATTTTACCCCGTCTTGCGCGCCAGTTCCCCAAGATGTTCAGAGTCAAGGGGCAATTAGGCATGAACGGCCTCATCCTGGCCCGGAGCGAGGACTACAACACCCCCGGCGACGACTCGGACGGCGATGAAAAGGACCTCGACAAGCGTGACCTGGTCGCCGTCATCACACCACTCAAGGAGCGCAGGGAAGGCGAGCGGAGGGATGCCGCTGATCAGGCTGAGATTGTGCTCAGCGACGGGTCGGTGTGGACTGCTATCCCGACCAGCAACGGATCGTACGACTTCGTGCACATTGACGAGGCAGGCCACACCACTATGGCCAGGTGGGCGAAGAGACCTGCGAGGCCACTTTCTACTGCCACCTGTGCCGCAGCGACGACTCCCGCCGCGCCGACCGACTACAAATTCACATTCAGCTTGCTGGACCCTGCACTACGAAGGCACCCCGTCATGGCGACGCTTACGCCCGCCAATCTCGAGATCCTCGACAGCTACACGACCGTATCGCAGTCCGCCGGTCGCTACCCGCCTACTCGCCGGTTCAGCACGGACCTCTCTGGCGATAGTGAACCGTCACAATCGCCTCAGTCTGTGCTCTCCAGCGCAGAGCGAGAGACGCATCCTGTCGATGATGCGACTAAGGTGCTCATCGCTGTCACCTCGGTCTGGGTGTCGCTCCGCCACGGACAAGGCTGGGCCGCATCGGCTACGTCAACAGCAGCCGCCACTCGACCTGCCCACTACCGCACGATGAGCGGCAACAGCGAGCGATCCCGAGCATCGACGTTCCCAGTGACCTCCACCGAGCTGAGGGAAGTGAACAGCCCGCCTCTGGCACAACAGCAGGTCATGGCCCCGTTAGGTCCGATGCTGCCTAAAAGGGCGCTTTCATCAGGAGCAGCTTTCATGCACCGACGACAGACCAAGCTAGGAGGAGAGCAAGTCACATTAGACAGCGCGGCCGAGGTTGACGACCTCGAAGGGACGAAAGAAAATATTGAGCCACTCGTTACAAAGCGGAGTTTTACAAAGAAGATTCGCGATTGGGGACACCGCATCACCCAACGCAAAGCAATCACAGCGTAAATCACGGAACGGATTAGGGAAAATCTACACAGGGAACAGGCGTCGAGACGCATCACCATATAGGACCCAGAGCTGGCACACCTCTAGCATACCATTTGTACATGTATCATTAGCATTCCATGCATACCCATTCAAATTTGATACCACCTCGTGCTTCGGCACGACTAAGTCAATATTTCCTCTGCACTGCTGTGACTACAGCCTTGAGTGAACGTGTGGAATGAGAGTATGGATGACGACAACCAAATGTCAGCCACGAAGCATCGATTAACCTGAAGCAGAGATCGGCAGCTCCGTCCGTCTTCGCGCAGTAGGGCTGCGAGTGGGCCCTATTCCTACTGTACAGTCTCTCCGGATGCAGCAAGCCGGAGTCGTGATGCGGGGGGCCCGGGGCGCGCCACCCGTCAATCACCCTAGCAGGCGATCTTGATCGGCGGGCCCGCTTTGACGCCGGTAAGCCGCGTGTGGGGTCTTGGCGCGACGAGTGCGAGTGCGAGGTGGCTTCTACATCCTGCGATGATTGATATTGGGCAATTGAACATCATTCGCAATCGCTTCAAGCTCTGCTATTGTATTCATGCTTGCTGGCCAGGTTTCGAGATGAACACCTGCATCCGTGGTTCCACTGCTCGCTGGGTTTTGGCCGGTGACCATTGAATTTGTTGAGGCCGGATTTGCTTTTTCCACGGCGTCCCTGCGCGATCTGATACCCATATTCGAGTCACTTTCATATGGTTCGACCTGAGAAAAAGGAAACCTGCTGTCAGATTCGCGAGCTGTACTCGGTTGGGTACCTTAGTTGATGCTTCATGCAGGTAAAAAAAAGCAAAGGCTGATTCAGGGGGTCCTTCTCGTAAAGCGTGATTCACTCATCTTTCCAAGGGAGGATGTGCAAGATAGAAAGGTTGCCATGGACACGAATGCCGAAATCTTGACAGTCTTTTATCTCTTTTTTCTTTGCATTCAGGTCGATCAAACTACACTAGGTGCCAAGCGTATGATCTTGGAGTCGTTTTCCGCGACGTCAACACAAAATGGGAGAATGCAGCTTCTGTTGTTTCCGAGTGGTCTTGCCATCACGTCGAGGGGAACACTCGCGGAGGGCCTACGAGGGACCGATGAGCAGTGTGCCGGCAAGGTGGTCGCCGGCCCGGGATACGGTGGGGCGGCGGAGTGGGAGGAGGGTGAGGCCGTACCGGTTGATGCCGGACCGGGACGGGAGGGCGAGGGCGGGAGGTGGTGGTGCATCGGCGGCGTCTTTGCGGGAGGGTGGTGCTGGTGGGTGGTTTGGGGTCGGTGGTGGTCTGCCGGTGGTGATGATGAATCGGGGGCCGTTCGTTGATCGGCACGCGGGGTTCGTGAGTTGGGATCCTGTTTGGTGAGAGAGGTGGTACGTACGACCGAGGGTGGGTGGTTCTTCTGATTTCAATAAGTTTTTCGAGAGCAGTATGATGTTTGCACTCGAGGTTTTGCTACGGATTCCCTCGTGCCATTTTCATGTTCTGGAGGACACCAAAACCGTGTGTTCCATGTAGAATGACCCAGACATGCCTAATCTCAGCGCGGCAAGGGAGCGGCATCAAGGGAGGTCCGTTTTCAGCCCACGTGGCGTCTAGCTGTGCTTCTTTCTTCTCCTTTACTCTCCATTTCCATACGCCACTTATATCCCACCCGGCATCTCTCTCCATCGCCTTGCCACATGCCAGTTCCAACGACTACCTACTTCCCCCCCCCCCCCCCCCCCGGACACCATCATTGATCTCGTGACGACAACCCATAATCCATAACCCAAGAGAAATACCAAAAATACCTCACGGAACGCAAAAATGGCCCTCTCTTCGCTCATCGTCAAGCTTTCCCCCTTCATCGCCTCCGTCGTGATCCTCTGGGTCATCGTCTTCGGCATCCGGCACGGCGCCACGCTGGGGTCTCTTCGCCAGGGAGTCATGGACCAGTATCACCACCACGACGGACAGGCTCCTCCTGCCCCCCACGGCGACGAGGCGAGTCTGCTTGAGAGTGCTGTCAAGCCCGGGGTTCAGAGACGGATTTGAGGGGTTGAGGGGAGGGTTGGTGCTTCGACCTTTTGGAGGGCGGGATTTGGCATGGGGGGTGGGTGCTGTGATGGGATCACCGACGTTGGATTTGGATGCGTACGCGGCCAGGTTACGCCTGAGAGTTGACTGGTGCTCGGCGTCAAGCAGTATCATCAGCGTGGTATGGGACTGGAGGAATGAGTTGGGGGTTATGCACAGCGAGGATCCCAAGGACTGCGGGTGTGAAACGACTCGAATTGAATTGAAGCGCCACCGTATCATCGAAACGACCTTCAATAGAGGATAAGGCTTGACGCGAAGGACAAGAATAGGAAGGGGTGGATTGGCGGATTGGGAAGCCGGGACTTCGATTGTACATGATTGATCTGGGGGCATTCAGAAGGTCGATAAGAAAGAGTGGTACGACGGACTGAGGATAATAACGTGTTCTCAGAGGACATCTCGATCATGTTAGTTTGGCAACGAAGACTGGTCTTGGAAACATCCATCGGCTGGTGAGCCCTCAGGAGTATCCGGGGCTTTGCACGAGCATTGAGCTGTCGGGCAGAAAGCATGTGGACGTATTCCATCAGCAGAAGTAGACTCCAGCAAGAGGGCAAACCATTCATTAGCTCTTCTTCCCAAAATAGTTCAACAAAGTGTTCCCCTGCCCGGCCTTCTCTTTCTTCTTCTCGCCGCCCCTCCTCCCGACCTCCAAAATCCCCATCAGCTCCTCAAACTCACTCCTCGGCACAATCCCCCCGCTCGCCTCCTTATGCCCCCTCGCAAACGACGTCCCCGACCTCTCCCTCAACGTCTCGTCCGCCGCCCTCGCCACCGTCTCGTTCAACATCTCGATGATGTTCACGGGCGGATCCCTCGACCTCGCGCAGCGCGGCACGCGGCACGAGAAGTTGACCATGCCCTCGAGATACCCCTCATTCGCAACCAGCACGACCTCCAACCTCGACGAACTCAGATGGCCCGCCCACCGCGTGGCGATGACGGGGTGGACCTGCGCCCGCGAGCTGATGCGGAAGACGGCTATCCGGCCGTCGGCGGAGAACTTGGGCGGCGTGTGCGTGCACCGCTCCACCTCGGCGTTCACCTCGGCCCTCGCCGCCAGCAGCGTGCGGTTGGAGAGGAGGTCCCTGGGGGACTTTGCCGCGAGCAGAGCGTCCCATGCGCCCGGCACGTCGTACGATGCCGTCCTCCTGGGCGCGTTGATGAGGGAGACGGCGTCGTTGATGGCCTTCTTGGTGTACGTCTTGAAGGTAGACTTCATGTCGGGGAACGGCGGCTCCCATTTCAGCGTGTTGCCGAGGTCGCCGTGCGTTCCCATCGCGCAGAGCCAGTCGCATGCCTCCTCGACCCCGTCGTGCAGCTCGCGGCAGATGAGGTACGTGAGGAGCGAGGAAGTGGCTACGGGGGGTGAATCGCACGCCGTGACGTGCAGCGAGTCCTTCGGGTGGTCGTCTGCGAGGGCGTGGTGGTGGTCTATGACCATCCCCCGATGAGGCCCGTCTATCAGGGGGGGAGACGGTCGTGATCCCTGATCGAGGACGAATATGTACGATGGCCTCCTCGATGACATGGCCTCTCGCGCGGAGGCGTCGTGGATCGTGGTGCCTTTCGGGAGGTGGTAGGACGAGATGAGGGAGGCGTCGAGGCCGAGCAGGACGAGGGTGCGGTGGAGGATCAAGCCGGAGGTGAGGCCGTCTGCGTCCTTGTCTGGGACGATGAGGGTCGGTTTGCCGGCGGCGACGCTGCGTCTGGTTAGATGAGGTGTTGTCGACGGCCTTTAGCAGGGGGGAGGGCTGGAGGTTCTGATCACCATTCGCGGATAAAGGCTCTTGCTGCGGTCAACTTGTCCTCTGGCGCGGGCCATACAATGCTTCCATCTTTGCCTCGCACCGATGGGGTGAGATGGTAGTCGGGGACCGCCGGGCGAGGTTTCTTGGTGCTCCGGGCCGTCCCTGATGAGAGACTCGCGGCCGTTGCGCTGCGCTTCATCGCGAAATACCTCGCGGGGTGAATGCGATTGGAGCTGGTGGTGAGCCTATGCGAAGGGGGGATGAATGGTACACCCGAGTGCGCCTTGAAAAGAGTCAATCGCATGGCAGAATACCGTAGGTGAGCTCAAATCGACTCTCTGAGAGGCAGATCGCGTGTAGGAGTGAGTGCTTGAATCGTCCATGCGCCTGCGCAGGGATGTCGTCATAGAGTACCACCGCAGGCAGTTCGCTGGCTGTGGCTGGGCCGCCACAACGCTCGAGCATCCCTTCAGTGAGACCCGCCCAGAGGGAGTTGAGAGACGTCTTGTTGGTGTCTTGGTTACTTCACCACTTTTCCACCGCGTAGGCTTTGTGGAAAGGTTGGTTTTTCTTCTTGAGATACTTGACACTATAAGGAAAGAGGCATATACAAATCCTGGTCTATATCGCTAGAATGCTTCCAAGGACTCTAATTCCTCGCTGGACCTTCGGAGTTGATGAAACACCATGTAACAAAATCTCAAAAAGGGGAAAAGGCAAAAAACGTCTATATCGTGAGAGCTCCATGTCCTTGTGACCAAATGAAGAAGGATAACTCACACTTTCGTTCTTGACCCGTAGAGTTTCTCCGCTCCCCCGTGCAACTGGTTGTCCACAGCGTAGTCCACTGCCTTGTTCACAACCGCAACCGTCGCGCCCAGCGCCACGACTCCTTCGACAGAATGACCTTCTTCCCAGCTCCAGGCACCCGTTCCCGGGCCAAAATCTCCCTCAAGACGCTCCAGATACTCCTTCATAGCGTCCTGTGGCTGATCAATCAGCGTCGTGGTACTTTCAACAAAGTCCTCCTTCAACCATTCTTCGTGAGCGACGCCGGCCCCTTTGAGCAGTGCATTATAGTCAACATCGCTGACGTGGCCCGCGATGCTGGTCATGGCGGCGTCGAAGTCATGGCCAAGCGTCAACGAGATGGTCGCGGTCTTGACAGCCGCACCAGTCGCGACCTGCACGGCGGCGTTGCGCTTAGAGACGGTCTTGACCAGGGCTCTCTTGCCACCGGCCCCGTCGGCCAGCATCTTGAGGCGCCTGATCTCGTGCCCTGTCTCGGCGGTGTTGATGGCCCAGATGATGCCCATGTACGGGAGCCCGATGAGCAGGATGCTGGAGACGGCGGTGCCTTCGAGCGACGAAGTGAGCCGTCTGACTGTGTTCTCGATCTCGTGTTGGAATCGCATGTGTTGTTCGGTTGTCATTCTCAGCTCGCGAGCCTGTCTTTCGGCTCTTTGGCGTCGGACCTCGTCCATGGCTCTGGAGCTGTGCTTGGTGATGCCCTTGACGGCGTGGTAGGTCGTGCCGATGACGGTTGCGGTGGACGCGCCGAGGAAAGTGACGGCTGAGAACCCGGTCGGATCAACCCAAATGGTGCCGAAGGAGGTTGCGGCCAGCGCGCCGGCGGCTCCGGTTTTCGTCCCCCTGTGCTGAGGCATGTTTCTCGTACGAAGATGAGAAAGGGGACTTGAGAGGACCATGAGAGAGGTTGTCAGAAAATTGCGTTGTAGGTTTTGCCTGGAGACGTTGAGAGTATCTTGGAGCGTGGTTCGAGGAATAGGAAACCGTCAGCAGGTAGAGAGAAACCACGAACTTATACATTATGAGAAGCAGTCTTGTATCTCTCGTCTTTCCATCGAGAGCTCTTCCCCCAAAACGATACCGTTGACATTGCGATCAGAATATGCAAGCCGCGATGCGAACTGCCCCCTCAGCCTCAGCCCTGCAGGAACCCCCTAGCGAGAATTGGATCAAACAATGTAATTCAATTCGAAAGACCCCGTCGGCGTTCGTCTGCCTGCCTTGTCGGCTGTGCCTGTTGTCAGGCGCATGCAAATTCAGTTGGGTCGGTTTGAGAAACTGCCCACGGAACATGGCTTTCCATCCCCAGATTACCACGAAAGCCCACGGCAGTAGAAAGATAGAGTAGAAAAACAGCTATTTTTAGTAACAAATCTTAGGCGACGTGGCTCGAGGAAGGCTGGGGGTCCCAAAACGGCCATCATGGTACATTAAGCAACTGCAGCCTGATTCTGACCACCACAGTTAAAGTCCGATGGGGTTTGGAGCCTCGCTGATGAATCGCCATGAACCCATGTAAGCACCGGAAAACTCGACTTTCAGAGAACCTCAGAGTCACTCACAATGGTTGGAATGTTTTTCCGAATTCCTAATATAAGAAAAATACAGCTCGCGCATACACCTTGGAGTCCATAGTCACTTGTAGAGTCTGTTTCGATGGCACACATGAGTTGCATCCAGACCAACATGGAAACAAAGCAGTAACTTAACCGTGGTAATACTACCTGTCCCTGGTTCAACCACTCCTCAATGAGGATTGGCTCCGTGAAGTCTCTATGAGACCGAGGCCGAAAGTCGAAATTTACACACGGTAACGAACACCATTGCTTGTCTTAGAATATGAGACATTTGAAGTCAAATTTTTCCATGCATTTAGCGACCCAAATGAAGAAATCACGAAAAAGCTGACGAAAACGGCCTCGAATTATCCCATTCTCACTCCCATTCTCACTGAGATCGAGATGAGATGACTAATCTCACACGTTTACCTAGTACCTTACCTAGGTACCTTAGCTGACGTAACCGCCGGAGGGACCCCCCTGGTATCCGTGCGCACCGAGAACAAGGAGCTTGCCTTCGTCGGAGAATCAGCAGCAGGGCGCCGACCTGAACACCATCATCGAACAAAACCGAACCCCCGAACTCAGTACATGCCGAACCATCGCACTTGGCGCGTGTGTCCGAATAAATCATGGCGGGGCTGCAATTGGGGCTGCAGGTTGCCTTTTACCTGTATCCCTGCGGTCTCTTCGTCGCCCTGCTCGGAGCGCAAACCGTCCAGTTCTGGCGCGAGAGACGTGGCGGACCTGCGCCGCGCCGTGACGCGCCGGACGAGAAGGCCGCCGGCCTGCGCAAGTCCTACAACCGCTTCATCTGGTCCTTTCAGCTCGTCCTTTCTGCCGTGCTGGTGAGAGAGCCGACTCGTTCCTTGCTGGTCCGCGATTCTTCCTGATACTGACTGGCAGTCCCTCAGTTTGCCGGCATCATCTTCGCCGTCCGCGAAGCGTTTGGAGGCCGATATGATGGAGCTGGCAGGGTCGACTTTCCATCGGCCGCCTACATCGTGAGTACCCTCGCTTTTTTTCGTACACACATAAGTCAATGTTAATCGGCTGCGCCAGGCCTCATACGTCGCCGTCTTGCTTTACTTCCTAGCCGGCCTGCTTCCCGACCCCGAAGGTCCCTGGGTTCCGTCTGCCTGCCATGCCTACGCCTGGGTCGTCGGCATCCTCTTCGAAGTGCTCATCGCGGCTCTCTTCTTCACCGAGAGTCCCTACCTGCGGATCTCCAAGCAGGCCCTGGACTCCCTGTCAGCGCTCGGCTTCGCCAGAATCGCGATCCTGCTTCTCATGAACATCACTCTCGCCGTCCGAGAGTACAGACTGAGACCCTCGACGCCCAGGTCGGATCCGGAGGAGCGCCAGTCACTCCTGCAGAACGGCAACGGCACGGCCAACTACGGCTCTCACCCGCACACCCCGGCGGCTGCTCCGCGCAGGCAGCAAGTCCAAGGCACCGGCTGGCTTGACTACTTCGCGGGCTTCAAAGTCCTCTTTCCTTACCTCTGGTATGCCACGCCCACACCCATCATCCCCACGCACCAACAGTCCTTCCCTCCCCCCCGACTAACACTACACAGGCCCAAGGACTCTCCTCTGTACCAAGCGATCGTGGTGTTCTGCTTGCTCATCCTCATCCTCCAGCGTACGGTCAACGTCTTCGCCCCGGTGCTGCTCGGGACCCTCGTCGACAAACTCGGCAGCGAGCCCGGCATCCCCTACCGGGAGATCGTCCTCTACGTCGTCTTCCGCGCTCTCCAGGGCAACCAGGGCATCCTCGGCGCCATGCGATCGGTGCTCTGGATCCCCGTGTCCCAGTCGCTCTTCCGCAGACTCTCGTGCGCCGCCTTCGAGCACGTCCTCGGCCTGTCCCTCGAGTTCCACCTCAACAAGAAGATCGGCGAGGTCACCAGCGCGCTGAGCCGCGGTGCCGCCATGAACACCTTCCTGGAGAACTTCTGCTTCCAGGTCTTCCCCATGGTCTTCGACATCTTCGTCGCCGGCGTCGTCTTCTTCGTCAAGTACGACGCCTTCTACACCATCATCGTCTTCTTCATCATGTGGTCGTACATCTTCCTGACCATCTACGTCGCCAAGTACCGCGGCAAGCAGAGGAGGGACATGGCTAACAAGATGCGCGAGATGGAGGCCATCAAGACGGACGCCATCATGGCCTACGAGACGGTGCAGCACAACTGTGCGGTCGTCGCGGAGACCAAGAGGTTCAGAGAGCACGTCGAGGACTACCAGGGCGCCGAGCGCCTCGTGCAGTGGTCCCTCAATGGCTTGAACCTGACGCAGAGCTCCATCTTCTCCCTGGGAACCGCCCTGCTCGTCGCCGTCTCCGCCTACAAGATCTCCATCGGCGAGCAGACTGTCGGCGAGTTCGTCAGTCTGATCAACTACTTCGTCCAGCTCCAGGGCCCCCTGAACTTCTTCGGCACGTACTACACCATGCTGCAGAACAACTTGATCGAGGCCGAGCGCATGCTTGATCTGGTAGGCCCTTCCATACACAATATTAGTACATCTTGCTGACCAAAACTAGTTCAAGGAGACGTCCGGAATCGTCGAAAAGCCCGACGCCACCGACCTGCCCTCGCTCAAAGGCGAAGTCGCCTTCAAGGACGTCAGGTTCTCCTACCAAACCAAAAAGGGCGGGCCGGCTCTCGACGGCGTCAGCTTCACCGTGGCCCCCGGGACCAAGACAGCCATCGTGGGAGAGTCCGGCAGCGGCAAGTCGACCTCGCTCAAGCTCCTTTACCGCTTCTACGACGTCCAGGAGGGCGCCGTGACGGTCGACGACATCGACATCAAGGAACTGAAACTGGACAGCCTCCGCAGGAACATTGGAGTTGTCCCGCAAGACACGGTCCTCTTCAACGCCACCATCATGTACAACCTCCTCTACGCCAACCCCAAGGCCACCGAGGCCGATGTTTATGAGGCTTGCAAGGCGGCCAACATCCACGATCGCATTCTCAACTTCCCCGACGGGTACGAGACCAAGGTCGGCGAGCGCGGCTTGAAGCTGTCTGGCGGTGAGCGTCAAAGGGTATGTTATCTGTGCACTTTCTCATACAGAACCGGATGTGCTTAGCTGACCTTGCACCAAAAGATTGCCATCGCTCGCGCCATCCTCAAGAACGCCCGCATCTTGCTTCTGGACGAGGCCACGGCGTCTCTGGACTCCCACACCGAGAGGCAGATCCAGGATGCCCTCGAGCGTGTGACTGCCGGTCGTACCACCATCACCATTGCGTAAGTGTCGACCCGCCATCCATGATTGCTTCCTTCTCGCGTCTGACAAACCCTTCTCCGAAATTTAGCCACCGCCTCTCAACCATCACCACGTCCGATCAGATCGTGGTGCTCCACAAGGGCAAGATCGTCGAGCGTGGCACGCACTCGGAGCTCCTCGCTATGCAGGGTCGCTACCACGCAATGTGGGAAAAGCAGACGACGATTGAGGAAAAGTCGCAGGAGAAGGACGAAAAAGAGGGCGAGTCATCAGAGGCCGCCTCTCAAGAGTAAGAACGCAAGCCGCGGTGCTTTCCCGTGACTTGCCCAGTGTGAGATTTTGTAAAAGATAGAAAGATTATGTCATTAGCTGTAGGTATAAAGGTGGCGGTATACAAACTCTCTGGCGTAGTGATCGTATGGAGTCTTAACAAGTGATCCTGCCACGGGTGCTGCGAGATCCAGGGCTGAATGTCGGCAAAGAGTCCCGGCTCGACCTCATCCAACTTCTTCTTCAACTCCCACCACAACTGCTTCTGCACCCGATCACCCTCAACACCTCTTACAAACCTCGATGTCTGGCCAACTCGGCAGTCTTCGAGATACAAGTCGTGGGAGTATACCCCCGCATTCGCAAGGACGGCGTCAAGACGAGAAAGTTCCTTGGCTGGCCCGTCGAGAAAAGGCCTTGACTGAGTCGTAGCTCGCCAGCTCCAGCTCCCAGACCTCGACCACGCCAGACCGGTTCTCGGAGGTGGCAATGTTTTCGGCTGCCTTTTTGCCCTTGGCGACTGAGCGAACACCGAGGATCACTTTCGCGGCGTTGAGTCGGACATAGTACCGCGCTGATTCGAGGCCTAGACCGGTGTTGGAGCCGGTCACGATGATGGTTCGGTCAGTGAATTTGGTGGTTGAGTACGGGAGGGATGTGAAGAACTGAGAACGAGCCCAGTTTGAATGAAACATAAGGAGATCCATGTTCGACAGCAAGCCTTACAGTATCAAAATTCAGATTGATCGATTCTTTGGACTTTATGGGAATGTCGGAAATGATGTGGATCTTTGGTCTAAGAGTTGCTGGGAATAGAGTGCCTTGGTTTGCTCGTTTTTTCCGGATGTGAGTCTGATGTTTATTGGTCACATGAATTTCAGTGTACTTCGAGTCTTTGCCTCAGATCCAAACTGACTGTATTGTCAAAGCATCAGTCCTTAGACTCGACCGCGTCGGCGTTGGAATTCGGCCGATTGTCTCGGCGGAATGAGAGACTATCGTGAGCCAATAATGCCGATGAGAATGTTATGCCGCCGGTGCAGTGAGAACGTCCCTTTTCCGTCCCGCTGGTTCCCCCTCTACTAAGACCATCTCATTCCGCTCGACTACTACAATGTCTTCCGCGCAACCATCACCAACATCCACATACTCTCCCTGACATCCCTCCTCGAGAGCCCATGCACTCCGAACCTCCACACCACGCCCCTCTTCCCAGCCCCATCTGAGATCCCACCTACTCTTTTCCCCACGGCGCTGCAGCAAGAGACCCTTCACGAGCCCTGGATCGACATCTTCCCCTCCGGAGGCATGCGTGATAACGCCATCCACTACCGGCACACGTTTGATCACCACGAGCTATGTGTCGACCTGGCCGGTTGCTCGGAAAGTGACGCTTGTCGCGATCAACCGGCATCATCGCTTGGTGTGATCCGTGGCATCCGCAGGGCTGGGAAGTCACCGAGAAATTCGTGCGGAAAAGGAGGTTCCTCCTGAAGGGCTGCGATGATGTTATGAGGGCAACCAACCGGTGGCGTGCAATGAGAGATAAAGAACAACTCGTGTGGAAGCTGGAATGAGAAAGGTAACTGAGAATATTCTTCTGGTGGGGTGGTAATGAAATTCATAGCTCATGAGAGTCACGTCGTGACTGATTTCATATCATACCACGTCGACTTCAATACACGTATCTGAACTGAGGAATCTCCTCGTCCGTCTCATCCAAGAGGTTCAAGGGCACATGATCCCCAACCTCTTGTCTCCCAGATGCGGTAGTAAGGAAGTACAAAGCACGTCAGAACGCCAGCTCCGTAGCAGATAAGCATAGCCAAGAAGCCGGATCTATATGAAGGAGCCTCCCAGTCGAAGAACAGCTGCGGTACAATGATGTTGCCGGCGCAATACGCGACGAAGATGTGGACCTGTCAGCAACCCCGCCATCACCATCTAAACCAAAGTCCCACTCACTGATGGCATCGGCGACAATGCCCCAGACAAGGCTGCTGGGTCAGTAGAACCGAGTACCTACCCTGAAGTTGCAATCATCTTGCCAACCAGAAGTCGGACCATCGCGATACCTGCGGGGTATGAGGCAACGAGGTATCCGAAGTAGTGGATACTACTCGCCCACGAGTACTCCGACCCAGAGAGACCCGTGTCGTCGCGCAAACCCATGATGGCTGTGTAATTGAGCCCGAACTTGTCGAGGAACTGAAAGAGGTAGTACATGCCCATCACGGCAAGAGACTGGGAGACGACGGTATCAACGAATGCATACCAAGCTTGACTCTTGAGGCTCATTGTCATCATCTACCTCATGTCGATCTTCCGTAGGATCCTCTCGTCTTCTTCCTGGCTGACGCCCTGGCCGGATATGAAGCCCTCGCCGACGTCCTTGAGTGTCTGGTCCGTGCGACCATCATCGATAGGAAGCTTTTCCGACTTTTCCGACATCTTGAGCTATGAGCAAGGCAGCCATCGCTTGTGGTATTAAAAGATGCTTTGCGCATACAGGTTATGGCTTCAACTATTCAGCATGCAGCACGACGGGCGAGTTCGGTTTTACACATCAACAATACCTGACAAGGAAGCCAAGCCGGCACCGCGTGATGTTCATCGCTGCCACATAGCCAGACGTGCTGAGAGTCCGGTCCCGGGCCAGGACGGCGCGGAATAGCACTGCTATCTACCTACCGAAGTAGATTTCCGGGCGGAAACATAGCCAGTTGTCAATCGTAAAGGCGCACCGCTGACCAACAAGTCTCTCGATCGTCTGATAGTCTCTGGTAACACACAATAGCCGACGGGAAGCCGCCGTATAATAGCCGACCCAGGACCCTTACCCCCAGCCGCATCCTTCAGCAATGCGGGGAAACCTAATCAACGAATCCAGAATGCGGGGTGATCAAGTCAGACGTGCGAGAGTTTGGGCAGAAAACCAACGAGGCCAGGGAAGAGGGAGGGATACTATCAACCATCGGCAAAGCACCGGGAGGCTCAGATAACGAACAACCCCACCTCGCCAGACTGGAACCGCTCACGCACATCGATTCTCCTGCCCAAACTACTCTGTATTTCAATGACCTTTTTCAAGAACATGTGTGCGCGGTCGAGGTCCTTCCCGAAACGGCTCATGCCCTGGAACCGACCGAGCACCCACTCGCGATGAAGCAAGTCGTCCGTCTCGAGCGCGACCATGGAGAGCGGCCACGCGGTGCGCGTCATGGACTCGTCGCCCTCGTGCTTGAAGGCCTGGAAAGCCAGATTCATGATCTCGCGTAGGGCGTTGCGCTCGCGGGTAGAGGTGTCGTTGAACCGCGTCGGGCGGAGGAACTCGAGGACGACGGCGTGGTAGTGCGGGACGATTCTCACAACTTCCACCCGACCTGCTGGATGGCCATGTCGACCGCCGTGATCCGTTGCTGCTGGGAGGCCTCGTCTTCATCGTGGGAGAGGTTGGCGAGCTGGGCAATCATGGAGCGCAGTTGCCTGCAGGCGCCGAAGAAGGCGTACACGTTCCGGTTCTCGACGTCATCCAGCAACTCGGCTTGGGGGTACGCGTCCGCCCACATGCTCCGGTACAACGGATTCGAGAACCGGTGCAGCCTCTCGAAGCTGTCTAGTGGTTGGAACGGGCTATTCAGGATACCGGCTCTCGTGATGCCGTTGCTGGCGTCGAGCGCGCTCATGATCTTGTGCAGAGCGCTGTTCAGCTGGCCGCCCAGCCCGTACGACGCAGCGGCGGCGTCGTGCAGGGCGATCCAGACAAGCAATGCGCGCCGAGTAAAGCGACAGCTGTGATATGCTCTGATCTTGGCCCCGCCTTGCCAGGGCCAGGTGTTGTGCGGGATGGGGCCTACCTGCGTAGTCACGTGCGGTCCCACCCGTTCCGGAGCGGGTATATATATCCCTTCGGTCCGCATACCCCTATTCAGAGAGACTTCTTCACATATATACACATAGATAGTTTATAGATACCTATATATATACTCCTTTGTTATAGACTTCGTCCCATATACCCTTCTTCATAACAACCCCCCCCTTAAGCGCTTATAGCTATCGCAATAGTTATAAGCCTAGCTCTCAGCTAGTTCGACTTCGCTTATAATACGCCTTTCCTATATAACCCCTAATATGCTGCAATAGCTTTAGGCGCTCCTTTTAGCCCTCCTCTTAGCCCCCTTTTAGCCCTCCTCTTAGCCCTCCTTTTATCCCTCCTCTTAGCCCTCCCTTTAGCCCCTTCGTTGCTAATATAGCGTTTCTACCCGACCCTTTTACTACCTAGCCGCATATATATGCTTACTATCTCTCTAAGCTATATAACTAGCCCGCTTAGTATTTATAGCTTCGCTTCTATACCCTCTAAGTAGGTATATAGGACTATATTAACCTAAGTAGTTAACCTATACCCGATCTTACGCACTATATAGTACGCCTTCTAATAATTAATAAACTTACTATATAGTATAATAAGAAAGCTTATAAGACCTATATTTATAAATATAACGAATAGGCTATATAGCGCTATATATATTAAAACCTAAATAACGTAGAGCCTCTACTTCTACTACTTCTTATAATCAATAATATTTATAATAAGCACGCTATATATATTACTAATTATAGTATTACTAAGGAAACCCGAACGTCCCTCCTTAGTAGCTATTATAATATTTAGAACTTTATATATTATATTATTAACCCCTTATTTATAATTATAGCTATTTAGAATAACCTTATAGCTATTAAGAATACCTCCCTCTAATCCCTTACGTAAGCGCTCGAGTAGTTAATTATTCCTATAGACCTCGCTATAATTACTACTATTTAAAACGAACACCTTGATATTCTAGAGCAGGCGAATAGCTCTATATTGCTATATATCTAGTATTAGTAATAATATACTATATATTAGTATATAAGGTCGCTTAAAATCCCTAAAATCCAGGGGGTTATTATAACTAAACGCTTCCTTAAGGTAATTAGTAGGTAGATAGCGCCTATATAGGCTTATAATACCCTTATTAAGGTTATTATAGCTAAGTAAACCAGCGCGAAGCCGCACCCCCTTATTAAAATAGCTTTAATATTTAGCGCCCTCGTTACCTAATAGTTAAAGTAGCCTAGCGCCCTTATAAGTATATTTACTATATTAGTAGGTATACCTAAACCTACCCCTACTAAAAACTCTATAATAAAGCGAGATAATAGTAGGGATTATATATAATACCCCTATAAGTATACCTACTATTAGCTAGCGCGACGTTATAATTACTTCCTTTTAGTTATTTAGCTTAATAAAGCTAAGTAAATTATTTAGCTTATAAAGCTAGAAAAAGAAGCTATCCTAGCTACCCTATATACTAATAAGTTCTCCTACTTATATAACGCGCTTTAGGAAGAGGGTATTATAAGACCCTCTATTAAATACTTAATAAATATTATAATATAAGCTATATTATTAAGTAAACCGCTCTTATTATTATTATTATAGCTAGCATAGCGCAGGGCCCTCCTAGCGCGCTAACCCCCTTATAAATAGATTGCTCCCCTTATTATAGCTATAGCTAGGCCTCCTTAAGCAAGCTGCTCCCCTTATTACTAAGTAGACCGCTCCCCCCCTCTTTTTATTATTCTATAGGTAGTACTATATAGGATCCCTAGGGCGCTACTCCTCTTATTATATTTAGTTATAAATAGCTTTATTTTACTTTATATTTAGCTTTAGGGGATACTACGAGGCTAGGGGGGTATATTATGCGGGATAGGGTTTACCTACGTAGTTATATATAGTCCTACCTATTCTAGAGCGGGTATATATATCCCTTCGGTCTGCATACCCCTATTTAGAGAGACTTCTTCATATATATATATATATAGATAGTTCATAGATATGTCACGGCGCTGAGTTAGACCTCCCTGAATTTCGGGTCACGTGACTTGCGAGTTATATAACTTGCGAGTCACGTGATCACTAAGTAACTCTTTAGCCTTCTGAGGCTACGCTAGCCTATAGTTAGACTTTCTCCTCCTCTAATATAGAATCTACTTAATATAGCGTAATTAAAGTATACTAACTTTTACTTATTTGCTATTCGTAATACTATTCTATATTTATCTATCTATTCTCTAGAGATAGAAGTATAATATCTTAACTTACTACTACCCTAACCTTATTAATTAACTAATACGAGTATAGTACCTAACTAAGCGCTAAGCTAACTAATCTATACTAACTAACTAACTTAAAACTAATTAATACCTCCCCTTTACTTTATTATTAATATACTAAATAAGTTATAACTAGCTAGCTATAGTTATAAAGCTATAACTACGCTTATATTTAATACTAGAAGGCTCCTAAAGCCTTATATTAAAACCCTTTAACGCTACTATACTACGCTACCTAATTATAATACTCCCCTATACGAGGACCTAAAGGTTTTTAACCTAAATAAACCTATATATAAGCAGCCTATTAAAGGCCTATTTATAGACCTTAATATAGAGGGATATAAGAGCTTAGCCTAGAGCGCTATTACTAAGCTATAGAAGTTCCCTAACCTCCTTATTATTAACTATAATTACCTAAGTAAGGGTTAGAAGATTACCCTTACCCTTAATAATATAATATAGCTATTTTAGAATAACCCCGATTCAACCCTTACTTAGATTTAAGACTAGCTTATAAAAAGGGCTACTTAAGGTACTAAGTCTTAAGCTTTATACGCGGGATATATTACTATTAGTAATAACCTTTATATACTATATAATATAGCTTTACGCCTAGAATATAAAAATTAAGAGCTCTAGGAGCGCTTAGAGGATACCTATACTACTATTAATAACGCTAAGTAATCCGCTATACTTAAGTATTACTAAGAGGAGTATAATTAGGCCTAATGCGACGCTATTATTATTATAGAGGAGTATAATAAGGTAAGGGATACTAATAAAGCCCTACTTTAGCGTTTTAAATATAATATAACTACTATACCCCCCCCTATAAGCCCTCCTTCTAGTAACTATAGCGCTACGCTTTAGGCAATCCTTAATTAAATAACGCACCTTAAGAGTTAGGTCTGCTCTAGCTTGCTTATATTAACTACTAGCTATAATAGTACCCGCCCTATTAAGATACCTAAAGTCCCTATTTTTATAGGTACTAAGGGTACTAATCCTAAGCACCTAAAGTTTAATACCTAGCTTTTTTATATTAAGATATACCTTAATAGTAGGGAGTATTATAGCAAATCTTAACGCTTTAAGTATATACTCTTACGCCTTAGAGGAACTACTTATAATATTATATCCCCTCTCCTCTTAAGTAACCCCCCTTAAATTACTATAATAGAATAGCTTATTAAAGAACTAAAAGGTATCTTTATAAACCTAGTTTAGTATAACGAGGCCTAGATAAAGCTTAATACTCTTACTATCTTATTTAAGGATATTTAAGTTAAGTAAGTAACTTTTACTAAACTCGCTTATAAAGCTAAGCTCCTAGAATCTTAGTAGCGCTAGAAGTTCTATAAGAAGTTACTAGCCTCCCTCTAGAACTAGTACTCTATTTATTATATAAATAGCGCTCTTAACTTCTAGGACTATACTACTTAGGTCTATACTATAGCCTATATTATAATACCTCCTAATACCTATTTAGCTAACTAAACTACTATACGAGGCCCCGCCCTAGCAGCTTACGCTAAACCTTCTAATAGAGGGAACCCTCGTACTTAAGCCTATGCTAACTAAGGCTATATCCCTAAGGCTTTATATAAGAAGCTCTGCGACTAGGGCGCCTGCTTTATCTATAGTAATACTAGCTATACCTCGCGGGATTACCCCTATAAGAGGGCTAGAGCTACTATAAGTATTACTAAGCTTACTAAGGCTACTAGTAGCGACCTAGAGCTAGTAGAAAACTAGAGCCCCTAGCGAAAATAGACTCCTTACTAGGGGAGACCTAAAGAGATTAGTAATTAGTAATAATATCTATTAACTTATAATAACTAGTTAGTAGCAAGCTACTAGAGAAAGAGTTAGTCTTAGTCTATAATAGATATAGTATTTACCTTAAGGCCCTTTTTAATATTAGAGCAAATAGCTATACTTTTATAAATACTTATATAACCCCCTTATTAAGGGATTTTTACTATATTAAACGCAATAAGCTATAGTACCCTATTCTAGCTGCTAGTTTTAATAGAGAGCTATTAAATATTATAACTAAGGTATAGATAACCTATATATAAGTAGACTACTAAGAATTAATATAAATACCCCTACTCTAACTTAATACTAGGAGATACGACCTTATCCTTAGCTACTTATAGTTTAATTACTATAATATTAGCGTAGATATATGCTATTAGCGCTTATACTAGCTAAGTAATACCCCTATAGCCCGGGACCTCCCCTAAATAATTATATAAGACGCTAAGGACCTCCTCTAACCTACTAAAATCGATATTAAGTATTAACTTAATACTAAATGCTACTAAGCTGCGTTTAAAGCTAAGGAATAGCTTTATAACGCTTAGAAAGCTATAATAAGTAAGACAAAGGCCCCTATAAAAGTTCTATAATAAAGTAGCGTACCTAGGGACTTAGGATGCGATAATAACTTATAGAAAATAGATATAGCGTTAAAGGGAGCGCTAACTATAGGTTAGACCTAGCTTATATAGTGTTAGAAGCTTAAACCCCTTACCCTTAAGGCCTAGTAAGTAAGGAGAAATCTTAATATAGCGCTTATTAGTACTATAGGGTTTAAGAGGAACCTAAGACGTACTAATATTAAATTAGGTTCTATATTACTATATAAGCTCGATCTAATAATTATAAATAAGCGAGAGGAAGAAGAAAGAGGCGTTAGCCCGCTAGAGGTTAATAAAGCTAAAAATTAATAACTAATTAAAGAAAGACTCCCCCCCTATCTTTAGGGCTAGAGGGATTACTTTAGTAAGATAATAAGTAACGCCTTACCTCCTTATTACTCTTATAACTACTAGATTAAACTAGAGCTTAATATAAAAAAGTAGCTAACTTTTTACCCGCTATATAAGTAATCCTTACTAGAACTCGAGGCTACCTAATAATATCTCCTTAAGAACTTAAAAAAGGGCTTTATAGCGCTAGGTAATACTCTATTTATATTCCTAACGCTATATATTTGAAAAGCTAATAGATACTTAAGGTTTTATATTAACTTTTAAAAGCTAAACGGATTTACTAAGAAGGACTAGTACCCGCTACTCTTAATTAATAAGATACTAAGTTAAATTAGCTAAGCTAGGTTATTTATAAAGATTAATATCCGCTAGGCGTTTTACTAAATCTATATTTACTCCGACTTAGAGGACTTAATAACGTTCTATACCTACTATAGCTCTTATAAGTATAAGGTTCTGCCCTTCGGGCTCTATAATAGCCTAGCGATATACTAATAGTATATAAATAACACGCTTATAGAGTATCTAGATAACTTTTATATAGCGTATATAGATAATATCCTAGTTTACTTAGAGGACCCCCTCTAGCATAAAGAACATATTAGAAAGGTCCTTAATTAGCTATACTAAGTAGGGCTTTAGGCTAATATTAAGAAGTGTAAATTTAGTATAACTATAACGCGCTACCTTAGGTTTATTATTACGACTAAAGGGATTAGTCCTAACCCCGAGAAGGTTTCTATAGTAAGGGACTAGTAGCTACTAACTATAATACGCGGCGTTTAGTCTTTCTTAGGGTTCTATAACTTCTACTACTAATTTATTATAAACTATAGGAAGATCGCTAGGCTACTTACTAAACTTATAGCTAAAGGCGCCTAATTTAACTTTAATAGCGACTATATAGTAGTATTTATAATACTAAAAGAGGCCCTAACGTTAGCCCTTATCCTATACTACTAGAAGCCCGAACTACCTACCCGGGTTAAGATAGATACCTCCGACTTAGTTTATACTACTACCCTCCTCTAATAATAAACTAATAATAGCTTATAGCACCCTATAGCCTATTTCTCGAAGATAATATTGCTAATAGAGATAAACTACCCTATTTATAACTATAAGATAATAGTAATTATTCTAGCGCTAGAGGAGTAGAGGGCTAAACTCTCTATAGCTACCTAGCGTTTCGAGGTTATTATAAACTACTAACTACTACTCTACTTTATAACTAAGCGGCTCCTAAATATCTACTAAGCCTACTAGTTAGGTATCTTAGCTAGTTTTAACTTCTATATCTAATACTACCCGGGGTATAAAAACGTGCTAGCTAATACCCTCTTATAGAAGAATAAAGACCTCTAAATATAATAAGCTATTTATAAGTCTAACTATACCTAGGTATTACTACTACCTACTTACTTATCCCTAGAGGTAATAAGTAAACTATACTAACTACTCGAATCCGCTTTAAGTCGCCCTATAGTAACTATTAATACTCTAGAGCTAGAGGATAAGTTAAAAAGCTACCTCCTAGTTAAATATATCCTCTACTTAAACTATAAACCTAATATACTATCGCTTTAGCTACTAAAAGTACTTATAGCTACTAAAAAAGAGCGCTAGAGAATATAGGAAGGGCTCCTAACTATAAATAAGAAGCTTATAATACTAGAGGAAGAAGACCTACGTATAAGGTTAATCCGCAAAGCTCACGTTTAGAGGCTTATAGCGCACCTAGGTTAGAATAAGACTATTAAACTCCTAAAGGAACGCTACTACTAGCCCCGCCTAACTACTAATATTAAGTAGTATATTTATAACTACTATACCTACTACTAAGTATAGAAGCTAAGAGATAAGCCTCTAGGCGAGTTAAGACCCTACTAATACTAGACTACCCTTAGGAGCATATTATAATAGATTTTATATCCTACTTACCTAACTACTATAGGTATAATAATATATTCGTTATAGTATACTACCTCTTAAAGAAGATAGTCTCCCTTCCCTGCTATAAGACTATTATAGCGTAGGACCTTATATAGTTATACTATACTTATATCTTCTAGTATATAGGATTCCCTATTATAATTACGTCTAATAGGGGTCCTTAGTTTATTTCTAACTTCTAGAACGAGCTCTATAAGATATATAGTATAACTATATAGTTAAGTATAGCGGGTTACACTAAAACTAATAGGTAAATAGAAATTCTTAACTAGTACCTAACTTAATACTTATACCTATAGATAAACTAATTCTAGGATAACTAGAGTAAAATACTCCCTATTATAGACTTCGCTTAAGTAGTATTACTAAATAAAACTATAGGGCTTATACTATTTAAAATCGAGCGAGGATACCTATTACGAATAAGTTTTAACTAGGACTAATATATATAGAAGCTCCTAATAACTAAGGAAAAGATTAACTAGGGCGACGCCTAATAGTTAGTATAAAACCTCTATAGTATTTAGGATATTATAAAAGGGAATATAGCTATAGCTTAATAATATTATACCTATGCTACTAATTATTACTACTAACCTAATAACTTAGCTATTAGTAACTCTATCTATATATTAATAGAGAGATAGCGCTAGGAAAACTCTTTAAAGTTATTAATACTATAGGATAGCTTATAGCTAATTAAGGCTATAGGGCCTAGGGGGATATAGATACTAGACCTACTAAAGGAATATAACTACTACCCTATATTCTACCTAAGTAAGCTCTAGAAGGCTACTAGCGATCCTCTTCTAGGCTAGTTTAAGACCCTACTACCCCCTATTAAGTTTAATAATAGGCTAGAATATAAGGTTATATATATAACTACTAGCTAGTTATACTAAAAATAGTTATAATACCGTGCTAACTAGAAGGGCTATAACTATAATCCTACTTAGTATAACGCTAAGAGTTTTAAGTACGCCCCTATAGCGCTATAGGACTTCTATATTACTAACCTAATAGTAGTAGGACTACTAAAATACCTTTTAGCTTAGCTCTTAGCTACTACGCGAGATAAGGACCCTGCTACTATAGATAATAATAACGCCCTAGTGTGAATATAGATAGGGAGGATACTACTAGAGGAATACTAGTATAGTAATAGATTAGTTACTATAGATAGTAATACTAGTAAAGGGGGGGGGTAATATTATAGCGCTAAGTTAGACCTCCCTAAATTTCAGGTTATATAACTTATAAGTTACGTAACTTACGAGTTATATAATTACTAAGCGACTCTTTAGCCTTCTAAGGCTACGCTAGCCTATAGTTAGACTTTCTCCTCCTCTAACGCAGAATCCACTTAATATAGCGCAATTGAAGTATGCTAACCTTCACTCATTCGCTGTTCGTGACAGATACCTATATATATACTCCTTCGTTATAGACTTCGTCCTATATGCCCTTCTTCACGACGACCCCCCCCTTGAGCGCTTGCAGCCATCGCGACACTAGGCTTTTCCTGCTGTTCTCAGGCGAGGGCGCAGGTAGTTGCAGAAGAAGATCTTTGAAGCGATGTTGCAGTATCAAACTCGCGCCGGTGAGGTGATTGGACAAACCCTGGCATTTCCCGTCCCCGTACTTCTGCTCGTACATCAACATGAGATACAACGCAGTGCAGATCGAGTCGAGATCGAGCTGGTGGTTTCCTTCGCCGCCAATGGCATCTGCCATCATCCTCAACGCCGAAGAGTAATGCTGAAGAGGCGTCCTCGGGCCCCTGGCCTCCTCGGCATCCTTGTTGCTACGGAATGCAAGCTCCCGGCCGCCGAGGGCGAGGACCACGTGCATCACCATGGGATCCTTCTGCGCAATGTCGAACATGATGGAGTACAGCGAAAAGTCCGGGTTCTTGGTGTGATTCAGCCTGGCAAAGCTGGTACGAAAGTACCGGATGGCCTCGTGGTCGGCAGACGACAAGTCCAACGCGCAGGCGCTCGCACGCAGAGCCGACGGGTTGAGTAGCGACAACGCCTTGCTCTGGTCCAGATTGGCGACGACAGCAGCATGCGCCCAGCTCGGCCAACCGGGAGATCCAGCTTCCCGCCCAGCTGCAGCAGCCGACGAGACGGAAGAGACGAGGTGCTGGTCCTTAGGTGTCTTGCCTCGTCTGCAGAGCTTGATGCGGGGTGCATCATCGCAGAGGAGCCGCAGACGGGTGCAGCGATGGCAGTTTGGTCTCTGCTCGTCGCATTTCACCTTCTTGGTGCGGCACGTCCAACACCCGTTCCTCGACCGTGGGCCACTCCGGCCCCTCCCATGCGAGGTGGTGCTGCCGGAGCCGGTGCCGGAGCCGATGCCGCGCTGACGGGGTGGGCGACCTCTTCTCCTCCATGCGCATCGTCGGCTGCGGTCGCCGGACTGCTTCCTGGTGAATGCCGTCGGCGTCCGTGGGCGAAGATCTCATTGGCGGTCGCCTACAGCCAGGTTTCGCGGTCGGCTGTCTCGGCGGGATTGGCGCGGGTTTTCTGAAGCGGCAGAGTGGAGGCCATGAGCCGGGGGGTTCCTTTCACAGGCCGGTGTTCACGGGATTAACTCGTAGTAATGTGATTGATTGTCTCGACATGATGTGGATTCGTTTCAACGGATATAAGCACGCCGTGCCTCTCCGGTCTGTTTGCCAATATCTGTTGTGTTTGTATTAGTGTTCAAGAAGAACCAGGAAGATGGAAATCAAGTGATTGATCAGACGAACCAGGTGGCTGGGCCTTCCCTGCTCCTCTGCGCCCTTCTACGCGACCAGCAGGCTTTTTATCATGTCGGAAACCTCCCAGAATTGCCGACCATCGGCTACTCTCTGCAGCTTTGCCTAAGTCGTCGGCAAGTTGAGAGCACTGATTGCCGATGGGGTCTTGCTCTTCTACACCTCCTCCGGGGTTTCAAATGTTAGCGCAGTGAATTGCCCCACTAGTCCCCACCCAATAACCGGATTTTTTCCCTAAGTCATAACTCTATTTTATTCGCCTAATTTCTAAGGGATTCTAAGGAAAGTAACTTCTAAAATAAAAGCCGAAGCCTACCTACTAACGCCGAATATAAGGGTTTTTTTTCCCACTACTATAACCACTACTACTACTGCTAATATAGCCTAATATAGTAACCTCGCTAACCTTAATATCACTACCTATAGGGTCGACGTCGATATCGCTGTTAACCCTACCCTCTACGTCGCCCTCTACCCTACCCTCTACGCGTCGAATTATAGTTATAGACCTTCTAAACCCTCCTTCTATACCTATAAAATAATAGCTACTGCGCAATACCGAACTTACGCGGGATTAAAAGGTCGAGATCCGCGCCTTCTATAAATACCTCCGCTAGTCGTATAAGGAGATCGCAAGAGCAACCCCCTTTATATACCGCTAAGTTTAGCAAGCCTGCTATAACGATATACTACTTATACTATAAAAATCTAAGTATAAGAAGGGCGTGATTCGAACGCTATAAAAATAGCGCTTATAAGAGTAGCTCCTCGAAGATAAGTTTTATAGAAGGATCCCTTAGTGCGATTTACGCTATTTTTTACCTCCCTCCCTCTTAGTTTATAGGGAGACTACCCTTACTACTACCCTGCGAGCATTAGGCTACTATTATATTATTCAGCTGTAGCGAATTAAGCGTACCGACGCTAATAAATAATAACGCGTTAACTTTGCTATAGAGTAATTACGACTCCGCCCTTAGCCTAAAGACTAGGAAGATATAATCTTTTCTAACGAGACTTAGGCTACGAATAACCCTATATAGAAGAGATAGATCACGATCCACGATACTAAAGATCCTAAGACTTTTATACTACTTCGAAGAAAGCTATATAGCTAGATGTTTTAGGGCTGCTTTATAGGAGGTTAAAAAGGCCCGGGTTTTATATAGGAGAAGAGCTAGGGCGGAATTTCAGCGCATAAGTATATCTTTTTTATCCTACCTATAGTTAGGGCCTTCGATCGTGAGGCCCTTAATAGGCATGGATTATTTTAGTAGGATAACGCACCCTGCTATAACGCTAAGGAAACGAAGTCCGCTATGCGAGAGATAGCTCTAAATAACCTTAAGTAGCTACTATACTCACTAGATCTCAATCCTGCTGAGAATATATAGTTTCAAATGAAGGACTTTATTAATAATAACTACGATATATAGAATCTTAATTAGCTAGAGTTACACGTAGCAATTTAGGCTGCGTAGCACTCGATCCTATAGGAATAGTTAAAAGAGCTAGCTTACTTAATAGTCTACTGATTACGACTAGTTATCGAGTTAGGTAGCAATAGTATTAACTACTAAATATACTATATAAATTACACTGATTTAGAAGTACTAATACCACGCCAATCTTACGCCGTTTGGGTATAGTATCGTGGGGCAATTCACACGCTAATATTTGAAACCCTGGAGGAGGTGTACTTTGGAGCACCCCTGTCTCTTTACTCATCAATCTGGCCCATGATGGTGTGAGCGGACCGTGATTCTGAGAAAAGTGGCGAGAATCGCTCCTTCGCAGTAATGCCAGGTGAAAAGAACCTGCGCCCCTGTTGCAAAATTCCTGGATTTGTGGTGTAGATTCCCCTGCGGCCATTCAATCTCCAGCGTTGCCTTCGCAACTCACCATGTCCATCATGCAAAGCACCAAGCAGGAATTCGATCTCGAAAAGGCGCGCAGCATTGTCAACACACGCCTCGATGAGTTGGACTCCTCGCTGCACAATGACATCAACATGGCGTTGCACGCAAACCCGGAAACAGCTTACAAGGAATTCTTTGCTCACGAGACAATCACCAACTATCTCGAGAAGCAAGGCTTTACGGTGAAAAGACACACCTATGGGCTCGAGACCGGCTTCGAGGCAGAGATCGGCTCGGGCGGTCGCCAAGTCGTAGTCTGCGCCGAGTATGACGCGCTCCCCGACATCGGGCATGCCTGCGGCCACAACCTCATCGCGACATCCTCGATAGCCGCGTTCTTGGGCGCCGCCCGGGCCCTGTCGGACTTGAAAATCCCGGGTCGACTCCGCATTCTGGGAACGCCGGCGGAAGAGGGCGGCGGCGGTAAGGCCAAGCTCATCGACGCGGGCGCTTTCAATCCACCCGAAGACGTTGCGGCCGCCATCATGGCGCACCCCACGGCGGCGCAGCAGGACGGGAGCGGGAACGATTCCTCCGGACTGGCTGGGTACAAGCTGATTGCAAGCCACAAGTTCCGCGTCGAGTTCCGTGGCAAGACTGCACATGCAGCCGGCGAACCTTGGAAGGGTCTCAATGCCCTCGACGCTGCCGTCGCGGCTTATAACAACGTCGCGCTTCTGAGGCAACAGATTCAATCCGATGAGAGAATCCACGGAGTCATCGAAGTGGGAGGCACCGTGCCCAACGTGATCACGGACTATACTAGGATGAGTTGGAACGTTAGGAGTCCGACCATCGCCCGCGCCGATGAGCTACTGAAGAGAGTCAAGACCTGCCTGGAGGCTGGAGCAGCCGCGACCGGTTGTGAGACTAACTACATCGTGTACGTCTGCTGCTCACTTGATCTCACTTATTGCTGACGTGCGGGTCAGGGGACCGACATACGCAAACCTCCGCGCCAACGACACGTTATGTAAAGCATACGTAGAAGCCATGGCTGCCATCGGAGAGACTATCCAGCCTCATCAAGCCGAGCCTTTCAACGCCTCGACCGACATGGGCAACGTCTCCCACCTCGTACCCAGCTTTCACGGCGCCTTCGACATACCGGCGTCACCAGATGTCGCGGGCCATAACCCCAAGTTTGCGGCTGCGGCTGCAACAGACGAGGCTCACAAAGCAGCGATCAAGTGCGCGAAGGGAATGGCTATGCTTGCTATTCGGGTACTTACTGACGATGCGATCGCAACTGGGGCCAGGAGAGACTTCGAAACCCCCGACGAGGGGTAGGGCACATACAGATCAGAGCGCGATCAATATGCATGTTCGTGAAACGCCATATTTCGATGTTGAAATACAGTCTAGAAAAGTAGGAATGGCCAACGAAGCGGTGAAAGGTATCGTGCGTTCAACCCGCTGATGTTGAGGACCGAGGGATGAAACGTCTTTGTCTAGATGTGCCATGACGTTGAGCATTGAAGACACTTTACTTCAGCTTGGGGCTCTTTTTGTTTCCGTCTCCCCAGCTCTTCTTTGATGTCATGAATGTCAATCCGGGCTACTTGAGCGGTGTCTTCGTCGAACGCCTTGGCAACCTCTTGGAGTGTGAGGTTGTTCGTTCCTGGGTAGAAGAAATACACAAATACTAGACAGCAAAAGTCAACAATCTGACAAACTCAGAAAACGAGGAGAATTAGCTGAATACTAGCACTCACCGTATAGAACATTGCGAGTACCCAAGCGTGACCCGCGATGGTGAAGTTATCCAAAGCGATGGGTTAGTGTAACTGGAAGAGACGATTAAACTTCTAACAATACACCGACAAGATTTCATGAGGAAACCCGGGTTCACTGAACTTCCCAGTCTTATAAGGTTTTTGACGAAAATTGTCGATATGACGCCGGCCTTGGCTCTGAGGCTGTACGGCATAATCTCCAGCACATAGGCTGCCATGATACCAGTCCACGCGATCTGACAAAACAAGCTGAAGAGCCAGATAAAGGCAATTTTCGGATACCCAAATCGGTCCAAATCATGTGTTCTCTCGTATTAAGAGCTGACAATAGTCCGGCCCATGTACATCAGCACCATCCCGGTAGTAGCGGCAAGAAATAGCGGTCGGCGGTCGAAGCGACGTATTTATTGAGAGCCGGAGACGAATGGAGGTCCGGGGAAGACCTTGTCGTTACATCAGACGCTTCGGAGGGAAAATCAAACCGATTTTGGATAAAAGGGCATCTCACAGCCGGCAAGCTCTGTCAGAATTATCCCAATTCAAAATCGGATCGGTGCCATTCCCAGCCTCAGTCTCTTAACTTGACTACAACTTCCATGATTGAAGCTGATGTACTCAATTCCATGGATTGGACAGGGTTGTTACAATCATGCTCAAAGTGCTCCGCCTGAAACCGCTGTTCAAGGCAAATGTCCATCGTAGCCCGCGGCTATGAGTCTCAAGTTGGCTTCCCAAACCTCCCCCGGAATGTCTTGCGCAATCTGGAACCCTTTCGAAGGATACTCTTGAATCCTCACAAGATCCCCGACCATGATGTTCACAACCAGCTGCTTCGGGTTCTCCGCGTCGAAATACTCGTCAAAAGTGAGCTGCGGGCTAGTGACCGTGAACTCCGTTTCCTCGTCCGGCCACTGTTTCCTGAACGTCGCATACGTCCGCCTTTCCATGTACGGCTTCTGAACGAGCACAAAACTCTCCATCTTCAAGCCCCGCTGCGTCAGTAGCGCGTGGGTGAAGCGCACGTTCTCGCCGGTGTTGCTCGACGACGGCTCTACCACGATCTTCTCGTTCGGCACGCCCATCTTGAGCGCGATGGACGCGAAAACTTGGGCCTCGGGCTCCGAGAAGCGGTTCTCGGTGAGTTTCCCGGCGCCGCCCGAGTAGACGAGGTAGTCGCCGTAGCCATCGAGGAAGAGTTGCGCGGCGCGGGCTGCGACTCGTGTGTCGAGGCTGCAGAGGCAGAACACTGCGGAGGCGGGGCGGAGGGGCATCCCCATGCGATGGTAGTTGTAGATCAACCGTGCATCGTGATCGATATTTGAGGCTTTTGACGGCATTTCGAAAGTGATGAGGAGATGATAAAACAAGTTACCATTAAATAATTCTCAAAAACGATGAGGGAGAGAAGCATTTCGGTGGGCTTGATCTGACAGAGAAAAATAGTCCTTTGTCTCATTTTAGTCCGCTGCAGCCGAGCAGGCGCACACAGCACTAATGCCGGCCAAAGCCGTGGGATTCTCACGTAATTGTAAGTTTCCCCGCCGGTTTCGAGCTTATTTTCCGGATTTACATGACTTAAATCCAAGGTTCGCACTTTTTAATCTTCGTTCGCATCAAGGCCCGATGACGAAGGGAAAACCCTCCTTAGGCTGAGATATGGTAATTTGGATCTCTAGGTGAGGAAAGACGCGTTTCTCAAGACAAATGATTTCCGTACGAACAATGCATTGTCAACCGGTTTTTGATATCTTCCAAGTGAAAGATAAAAACAGGCAGACTCCAAAAAGACAAACTAAAAATTCCTGTGAGTCTTTCATCCTGATTGAAACCAAAGTGATGTGGGAGAAAGCTAAGCTTTTCATCTGTACGAGCTCGTCACAAAGAATGATGTCCTGAGATTCTTAGAAGTAATATTTAAAGAAAAAGGAGGAGCTATAGCGTAGTAGTTAATATTATATAATTAGTAGATAAATTAAGCTTAAAAGTAAATAATATATATAAAGAGGAGAGAGAAACTAGAGGGCTTAAAAGATAAGGAGTATATTTTTATATCTACTAATTACTTTAATAATATAGTAATTTATTAGTAGCCTATAGAAGGAATAATTAACTCTTCTCCCTTACCCTCCTTAGCTTTAATAAAGTAAAATAAACTTAGAATAAAAAACCT
>JAVHLU010001090.1:0-38132 GCA_036785755.1 Colletotrichum ledebouriae
TTACTTAAAGTAGTATTAAATAACTCTTTATAAGTTAGGAACTCGTTAGTAAACCCTATAGGCTTATATAGGTCTTTAAGATATTTCTAAGCCTCGTAGGCTATTATATTATCTTTTATAACCCTTAAGGGCCTATTATTACAAAATAGCTATATATAGCTAAGAGCCTTATTATTCGGATCTATATGATTATTATCTATAGGCTTAGATAAGTCTATAGTTATATCTTTACTAATAAGTAGGGCCTTAATACATATAGACTAGACTTTATAGTTATTAGATCTAGATAGCTTAGGAAGCTGCACTTTTAAATCAGACATTATAATAACCTTAGGAGTATAATATATAGGCTCTAATATAGTATTAATTTCATAATAAGATAAAAGTAACATTATATATTATATAGCTTAGTAATATTAACTATAGCTTTGTTATATATAACGTTATTATTAAAGCTAGAGGTTATAGATTTAACTCGTTATTATTCCTCCTCTTTTATTCCTCTTTTAGGGTCTTTAAGTTAAGTAGTAGTAGACCCTTTAATAGTTAGGATAACTAACGGTATATAGCCTATATTAGGCCTCGATCGTGATGCGGTATAGATATAGGTAAACCAAGAGCTTGAAAAGCTTAGGGATAAATCGTATAAGTAATTAGCTAAAGCAAGGTTAAATAGCTTAGCTAACATATTATCTTATTTTAAGGTAGTATTAATAGTAATATAATTAAATATTTCAGGGTTCTAAATAGCTTCACATAGAAGGTATTGATCTTAAAGCTAGCAAACTAGTCCTACTAGTCTCTCTAACTCTATATAGGGAGTATAAAGGCTATATCTATTAAAATAATACCCTAAATAGGTAACCTTAAGGTAGAGTATAGGTTTAAGGTATTTATTATAGTTTTAAGGAGGCTAGAGCGGTATAAGGTTATCGAAAAGGTTTGAGCTAGGCTTATAACCTATAAGAATAGGTATATAAGTAGTAAAGGGGATACTAAAATAGCCTAAATAATAGATATTAATAGGCTGAGTAATATAGTAATAAAAGCTAATAAATTTAAGCATAAGGAAGTATTTTTCGATGGATTTTTGATGGAATAATTTAATATAAAATTATTAATATTATTAATATTGTTTCTAAGTTATAAATCCTACCCTCACGAAGTGAGGGGTAAGATATTCTGAAACGTAACTATAAAGCAGTAGCTTATTAAGCAGAAGTCGCGCTTAGATCACTATGTGGTCCGCGCGTAATTTCTATATATTTATAGCTATGAAACTAAGGATTATAAATATATATATATATATATATATATATAAGGTTATTGCTATTATTAGAATTTATATAGATTTTTAAAGTATTTATTCAATAAAGGAAATACTTTTATAGTTATTATTTTATGTTTTATCAGTTATTAAAGTATTATTAAAGAGATATTATATAGGTATATAGCTATATATATGTCCGACTTTGTGATGTTTAGAGGGTTTGCTTGCGAGTAGTAGGAACGTATAGGGTTCCTATATTATTTTCCTTAACTAGTAGAGGGTATAGGTTAAAATACTTATATAGTGTTTCCCGAATTATGCCTGCGAACTAGGTGAATTTGTTGTAGTCTTTTTGCGAAGGGGCTGCGGCGTAATTCCGAGCTCAATAATAAAGCTATAAGTATCTCTAATTAATCTAAATTAAGCTACTAAGATACCTTAATACTTATATCTTATTAATACTCTTATTATAATTTATTACTTTAAGTATTAAAAGAACTACTAGTTTAATAACTACCTTTTTAATAATATTACTCTAATTAAGAATTAGAGATAGTTCTATTTTATAATAATTAAGTTTATATAATAATAAAGATATTTTAAAAAGGAGTATCTTAAGTTAATTAATAATATTAAAATAGAGTTTAAATATATAGTATACTTAATATCTAAGGATCTTATTAAAATTAACTAGCTATATAATAAATAGTATATTAAATTCCTTAAAGCGCTAAAGAAGCGGATTATAAACTAGGGGATATAGTAAAATAGGGTGCTAGGTTATTAGGGGTAAGGATATATACTTCTAGCTCTAAAAAATTCCACATATTAGTGTTCTATAAATTGGTAGTAGGAGTCTCCCGCCTCAACTAGCGGCTGGATACACCCCAAATTCTAGAGTACCCTCCCTAACTTGCCCGCATGCCGATGTGGATGCCCTCCACTCCCCTCCATCCTGTCGGTGTTGCCCCCGTTACGAGCGATAGCGCTTGGAAATGCAGCTGACACCGGCCGCGGATCCAGGCCGTCTAGCTGTTATTGCAAATTCTGTTAATTTCTTGGTTATTCCTTTTTTTCCTCCTGTCCACGGGGTTCTAGTCACCCTTCTCTTGCATCATGTACAAGCAATGGCCCTACATCGAGCAGGGTAACTCTTGTACTGTACCCCACTTAATGGAGGGGCAAAAGGGTCCAGGTCATGGGCAGACGGCGCAAGCACAAGCTTACTGAAGTAACCCCCGTCACAGGAAGTTCGGAAGTCTAGACATTGACCGTGTATTCTTTGTCCAGTCGCCCCTCCAGCTCGTGTTGAGGGCCCTTTTAAGAAAGCTCCCGATCGCTCTGTCCACTGATCAGCAGTGGTGTGTCTCTGTGTGTGCGCAAGAAGCTCTCCTACTTTCTTCTCGCCTGACTTGCTGTAGCGAAATCTCGTCGACCAACTTACATACAGAGGCTTGTTCGCAAGTCTCACCTTCGCCGTTTAACAGTATCTTACGACCGCCTGAATGGGTGAATTACTGCCTGCCATGGAGTGAGTTCTGCTTTAGTTGCCATCCCTGCTATTGCGTCCTCACAATCGGCTCATGAGCTACCTAGCTTCACGATCAAACACTGTGGCTGACCAAATTATTTCCAGACCCCCTCAACTTCTTGTCAGTCCAGCCGGCTGAGATTGAGAGCTCCCCCCGTGCTCCTCGACGGTACAGACAGCTAATTTGAGGCAATTGGCAGGATCATTATATTGGAATTGACGTAGGCACCGGCTCTGCCAGAGCTTGCATCATCGACAAGACTGGTGACATCAAAGCTCTGGCCACCGAGACCATCAAGCTGTGGCAGCCAGAGACCGGATACTACGTACGTTTACTCATACTTTGCAAGGCTCAGCACCTTGGGTTGACAACTGAGCAGGAACAATCGACGACAGATATCTGGGCTTGTATCTGCCTCTGCGTCCAGAGAGTCCTCATCGACTCGTCCGTCGACCCTGCCAAGATCAAGGGCATTGGCTTCGATGCAACCTGCTCCCTCGCCGTCTTCAGCCACGATACCGACGAGCCTGTGCCCGTTACCGGTCCCGATTTCGACAATGCCGACAGCAACGACCGCAATGTCATCCTCTGGCTCGACCACCGCCCCGTCGAGGAGACGGAGAAGATTAACGCCACCGACCACAACCTGCTCAGGTACGTCGGCGGAACCATGAGCATTGAGATGGAGATTCCCAAGGTGCTCTGGCTCAAGAATAACATGCCTAAGGAGCTCTTCGACCGCTGCAAGTTCTACGATCTCGCAGACGCTCTGACGCACATGGCAACAGGCAATGAGACCAGGAGCTTCTGCAGCACCGTCTGCAAGCAGGGCTACGTCCCAGTTGGTGTTGATGGCAGTGTTAAGGGTTGGCAGGAGGACTTTTTGACAACCATTGGACTGGAGGACCTGGTGAAAGACAACTTCAAGCGCCTGGGTGGCGTCAGCGGCGTGGTGAGCTATCTTCTCGATAACAAGGACTACTTGACTGACTAGCATGACAGAACGGCAAGTACCAGAGCGCTGGAGAGCTCGTCGGCACGCTCTGCAAGAAGGCCGCCAGAGAGTTGGGACTACCGGAGGGCATTGCCGTTGGTGGTGGTGTGATTGACGCCTACGCTGGGTGGATCGGGACGGTCGGAGCGAAGGTTGAACTCCCTCCCGACCATTTGGATGAGGAAGCCCCCAAGAACGACCTGTCTCAAGCTTTCCACCGACTGGCTGCGGTAGCTGGAACATCCACATGCCACCTGGCGATGTCCAGGGAAGCCGTGTTTGTCCCTGGCGTCTGGGGCCCGTATCGTGACGTCCTGCTGCCCGAGTTCTGGATGGCTGAGGGCGGCCAGTCCGCGACTGGTGAGCTCCTACGACACATTCTCGATATCCACCCAGCCTTTGTCGAGACGCAGGCACTTGCCACGGCCGAGTCGAAGAACATCTACGATTTCCTCAACGCCCACCTACAGTATATGGCAAAGAAGACTAACGCCCCGTCTCTCTCGTACCTGGGCCGTCACTTTTTCTTCTACGGCGACCTGTGGGGCAATCGTTCTCCCGTTGCCGACTCTAACATGAAGGGTGCTGTTATCGGCCTCAGCAGCGACAAGACAACCGACAATCTAGCCCTGTGGTACTACGCGACGATGGAGTTCATCGCCATGCAGACACGCCAGATCGTGGAGTCGATGAACAACGCCGGTCACGTCATCAACACTATCTTCATGTCCGGCAGTCAGTGCCAGAACCCTGTACTCATGGACTTGATGGCCACCATCTGCGACATGCCAGTCTTGGTGCCCCGGTACGTTAACGCTGCTGTCGTACACGGCGCCGCTATGCTAGGTGCTAAGGCGGCTACCGCATCCGAGGACGGGACGACGGAGAACTTGTGGTCCATTATGGATCGTATGAGCAAGCCTGGCAAGCTTGTCAAGCCCGGCACGCTCAAGGGTGAGAAGCTCCTGTTCGACGCCAAGTACAAGGTCTTTCTCGAGCAATGCAAGACACAGCAAGAGTACAGGAAGCAGGTAGATGTCGCTGTTGACCAGTGGCTCAAGGGCTGAAGCTTTGTTTACCATCGGTGGAGAAAAAGGGTGTGGACGATTAATATATCGGCGCGGGTTAGACGGCGTAAGAGGACATATTACGGGTTTAAGTTCGCGGTCATTATCTGTAGGGGTTGTACGAGGATTCTTCAAACATAATGATAATACTCGTTCATCGACAAAAGAAGATGTTTTCCAAGGTGTGTGTGTTGAGGCAATTTCAAAACAGCCTCGTCCTCGCGAATGTTTTGAGGCGACAAACGAAAAGCAGGGGTAGCTTTGCAGGACTTGCCTCTGCGCATCTGCGTACCCGCTGGATGGGTTTCGCTGTAGCAAGTCTGCATCTGTAGCGAACACACGTGCCCGTAATTACAGCAGTTGATAGGGCAGTGGGCTCTGCGCTAGGTAGCGGGACAGTGGAACCACTGACCATGGGCGGCCGACCTCACCTCGAAGCTTGTTTTCTTGTGCATCACTTCTTTTTGATTGAAGTTTTTCGCCGCTAGCCTTGCTGGCATGGTTCCAGCCGGTCGAGGATCTTGAGATCATTGCTAGGACTCTTAAAGCCATTTGAGGCTTCGAAGAGCGACAAAACACGATTGAAATCTGACATCGCGCCGCAACCGTCGTATCCTAAGCAGTCGCCGCTGCTGCCGCCCGTCAACCACCATGCGATTCGGAAAGACGTTACGGCAAGCCGTCTATGCACCGTGGAAGGACAAGTACATCGACTACGCGAAGCTCAAGAGACTGCTGCGGGAGGACAAGTACGATGACGACGATGTCGCATGGACCGAGGAGGACGAAAACCGCTTTTGCGACGAGATCTTCAACACCCAGCTCGAAAAGGTCGCTCAGTTTCAGGAAGAGACCTTCAACGGCCTGAAGGCTCGAATCGATGCCGCGTTCCAGAAGCTCAAAGAACTGGCGCCACCGCCCAGCGAGGGGGGGCAAGACGGATCCGAGAACGTGAAGAAGGCCGACGCCGCGACAGCGCAGAAGCTGAAGGACATCGAAGCGGAGCTCGACAAGATCACGACCGAGATCTCGGAGCTGAAGAAGTACAGCAACATCAACTATACTGGGTTCCTCAAGATCGTCAAGAAGCACGACCGTAAGCGCGGCGACCGCTACAAGGTCCGCCCCATGATGCAGCTGAGCCTGTCCCAGCGGCCCTTCAACTCGGAGCAAGGCTACTCGCCTCTCCTCAACAAGCTTTCCATTATGTACTACGCCATCCGTCAGCAGCTCGATGAAGGCGGCGCCGACCAACAGCCTCTAGATCTCGAGAGCCAGGGCGAGACGCATAACGGCGAGAGATACACTGCACACAAGTTCTGGGTCCACCCGGACAATCTGCTGGAGGTGAAGACGTATATTATGAGACGTCTCCCCGCGCTTGTCTACAGTGAGCAGTCAGCCAAAGAGCTCGATGGTACCAACGACCCCACCATTACGTCGTTGTACTTTGACAGCCCCAAGTTCGACCTGTATGGGAAGAAGGTGGAGCGCAAGTCTGAGGCCTCTTCGCTGCGCGTGCGGTGGTACGGGCAGCTGAGCAACCGGCCTGATTTATTCATCGAGCAGAAGACTGTCGGAGAGCAGGGCGAGAGTGAGGGGCGCAAGTTTCCCATCAAGGACAAGTACGTCAAGCCGTTCATCGATGGCACTTACAAGATGGAAAAGACCTTGCAGAAGATGGAGCGTCAGGGACAACCGGCGGAGGATATTGAGAATTTCAAGACCACGGTTCAGAGTCTACAGTCCTTTGTCCAGGAGAATAAGCTGCAGCCTGTTTTGCGCGCCAATTACGTGCGCAACGCCTTCCAGAAGCCCGCGGACGATCGTGTACGCATCTCCATCGACACTGAGGTCGCCTTTATCCGCGAGGACACCCTGGACCGCGACAGACCCTGCCGCGATCCCGCCGAGTGGCACCGCATCGATATTGACGGTCGCGGTCTCACATATCCATTCAAGGATATCAACCAGAGTGAGGTCTCCCGCTTCCCCTACGCCATTCTCGAGCTCAAGCTCAAGGAGGACTCGAACCGCAAGCGTCCGGCGTGGATCGAGGACTTGATGGCCTCTCACCTGGTTCATCCCGCCCCCCGCTTCTCTAAGTTCGTCCATGGCGTCGCCTCTCTCTTCGAGGACTACGTCAACAGCCTTCCCTTCTGGCTTAGCGACTTAGAGGCCGAGATTCGCAAGGATCCCCAGCAGGCTTTCGAGGCCGAAGAGCAGCGCCGCGCGCAGCGTGCAGAGGACGAAATGGCTGTCGGCAGCTTCTTGGGAAACAAAGTTAGTTCCTACAAGGTATCCAAGAGCTCGCCGGCTGGCACCTCGCACCTCGCCAACCGTATGGATGCCGAGGCGAGCGCGCGCTCCAGGCAGGCGGGCACCACCGAGAACCAGCAGGCCAATACCACCGGTCAGCAGAACGGTGAAAGCAACCAGCAGCGTAGCTATGGTACCTTGTCATCCGTCCTCCCAGGCTTCTCGCTGTCCAAGTACTCCAAGGCCAAGAGGGCGCGGGAAAACCAGGTGAAGCTCCCCGAGGGCGTTGTTGAGCCGACTCAGTGGATCAAGAACTCGGGTGAGCTCAAGATCGAACCCAAGGTGTGGCTGGCCAACGAGCGCACGTTCCTCAAGTGGCAGCACATTTGCATCCTGCTGGGCGCTCTGGCCGTGTCTTTGTACACTGCTGCTGGCGAGAACGAACTGGCCGAGGTCATGGGTATCGTCTACATCCTGATTGCCGTGTTCGCCGGCCTGTGGGGCTACACGATGATGCACAAAAGGAGACAGATGATCATCGACCGCAGTGGAAAGGACTTTGATAACTTTGTTGGGCCGTTGATCATCAGCGTCGCGTTGATGATCGCCCTGGTTTTGAACTTCGTGTTTGCTGTAAGTTTCACCGGCCCCTTTCTTATTCAGAGATGCGATCTGGTATTGACGTGAAAGGTAGTATCAAGCTGCCGTTGGTAAGCTGGACGCTGACGAGGTCCTGGGTGTTGCCAACATTACTGTCGAGTCCATCCGTCAGGAACTCATCTGAGAACAGCAATAGAGGAAGTGGAATCCCGGCAATGTGAAGTTTGGTTTAAATGTCTTGTTATATAGGCTTTTGCATAATTCTGTTTGGTGGCTGCACTGCATTGGAATGGTGCCAATTTTTGGTTTTGCGGTATTGTTGCTGATATCTGTAGTCGGAGGCTGAGCGTGTCGTGTACCGTGTACAACATAGCCCTACGTGAGCGTATAAAATATATTTTCTTTGTCAGTCCGCGATGTGTTTGGATGCTTTTTGTAGCGGCTAAATCCATTCCGCGACGTCTTCGATTTGTTGTTACCATAGGAATGTCACTGTGCAGCTTCGTTGGAGTAATGCCGGAAACTTCACCGTAGACTATATTCGATTTATCAGATTCTGACAACCATTTTCATTCCCTGCCCTTGGGGAAAAGGCTTAAGTCAGGACTAATAGCACTAGCTCTCACGCAAAACGTCTTCCGCCATTTGTCCTGCGTGGTCCTTGATGGCTTGGTCGGATGTCAACCGACCATAAGGCCTCGTGTGACTTGAACTGTTACTCGCGTTGGCACTACTGCTGTTCAAGTCGGTGTTCAGAATATGCAATCAGATAGCCTAGGAATGATCCCAAGCAACAGAGGATGTCTAACGACGTGTACGAATGTCTTTGTTCGTGGTGCCGAGGCTGTTTTCTGGTACGCGAGGTTTCCCTTCAATAAGGGCATCATGCTAGATTGAATTTGCCACCTTGTTCGAATAAATGTATTACGCTAGCATTGTCATTAGTACCGTCCCAGATACAACAGGTACATAAGATGACGCAACACGCGAACGGTACGCGGTTTGAGACTAAGGTCGTGGTCAAATTTACGCATGATTGCCAGCGACATCGCTTCGGCTTCTAACCACAGAAGACATGTCGGTGAAGTCTTCATTTCTTTTTGTATCACGATCCATCTGTTGCAAGATCCGAGAGCCTTTGTATAAGCTAGCTCTTGGACTGATGGAGGCACACGTCTCCGTGTAAAAGCTAGTGAAATGGGGAAGTTGTTCATGTAAAGCCCCCACCGCTTCGCAGCCTATGGAGAAACGGCAGTAGTTTGAAGCTCAATCTGATGGCTTAGATGATGACCGGGACCGATTTGTCTCGTCACCGAGCTTTAGGTCGTTGTCCTCGCTTGAGAGCCCCGGCGTTGACGCCTGCCGCAGTGGAGACTCGCCAAACCAACCGTGAAACCACGAGACCCTCACTATCAAACCCCCGCGGACTAGCTTTCTTCATATAAGCAATGATATAAGACAGCCGGCAGTTATGTTGCTATAGTGTACTGCTCAAAAACCTTGCTTTCACTCAGGAACTTTTGGGTGGAGAGCCGCATAGTTCAGAGCCATTCCTTGGCCTCGGAGACCCACGATGATGACATCGTGGCATGCCGAGCCAGTTGGGTAAGTCAGCCTTAGAGGTCTGTGCAAATGTATCCCATTTAGTCCAGCGGTTAGGATATTCCGCTTTCATCGTGTGACTTGAATACCGGAAAGACCCGAGTTCGATCCTCGGAGTGGGAAGGTTGCTTTTTGTCAGCTACATAGACTCTCTAGGTAAGGCTTTCTTTTGTTTTTCTGGACAACCCTTGCTTAGTGGGTTGATGTGATTGCTCAAAGAGTTTCCTAGAGTAAGACTGGATACTAAAGTTATATCTACATCCCCGTAGTCGCTTGAGCTATCAGTCCGTTTGGGGTACGACTAAGTTAAGATATTTTATCGCGTTGAAAGCGTCCGTGAGGCGGCGCAGTGGTTTGATCGAAACTGAATCTGAATGCTCCACAGCCCAGGATGCCTCTGAAATTTCTCTCCAAATTCCTTAAAAAAAAAATAGAGCGGTGTAACCCTTGATGAATATCCATCCTCGCCTTTGGCACATAAGCTTGGGTCTATATCCTACATTGCCAGGATCGGCGCACATTGAATCCCGTCAGGAATCATACCATGAGCTACTGCCAGACTACCAGCATCGCCGCAGACACTGAAAGCTGAGATGGAATCATTTTACGAAATGCGACGTGCTCTGTGCATCAATATTTGGGACCTCGCGCGAGTAGGACCATGCTTGTCGGAGCCCACAAGTTAGTAGTCCATGTTTGTGTACTTACTGCTGGGACCCGTGATATGTTTGCTCAAAGCCCGTAAGACCTTTGTAACTAACGCTTTTTTGCATGTATAATAATTAGGACTAGTCGAAAAGCGCTCTATCTTTAAAGCTCTATCTTTCATTGATGTATCAGACTATCAGCCAATATTCCCAAGAAGCGTACGAGTACTCTGTTCGTTCATCAATCACGAGCCCATCCACCACCAGATGCTGCCACACGTATAACCATGGTCTGATTTGTATTTTTCCGACGAACCTCCTTCTTCAGCATGCAGATACGGCTCTCAACGATCAGGCCCTCGACCATGTCTTTGCTTCCGACCTTCCGACCCGTCCACCTGGAAAGTTCCGTCATCAATCGACCACCGCTTCCAGCGGTGGACTCCCGAGTTTCTTGGGACCTCGTACCTCTCCACGCACAAGTTACGCGACCCTCGATGACTTCGCCTCCGTCTTGCGTCCCTCCCGCCCGATCCCATCAACGATTTCACAGACGAGCAAATGGTCTGCCTCCTCGACTGCGGCTCGTTCCTTGCGGGAAGCGTATCGCCGTCGAAATTATCCGTAAGGAGTCTCCAGTACTTGGGTTCGGGAGACGACAGAATTGGAGAGGATCGGCAGTTCGAGCTCTTCGCCGTCGACAATTTCCTCCGTACGCAGGCGAGCAAGACTTCGGCGACCGAAAGACCGGAGATTTCCGAGGCCGTCACAGCGATGGATTGTGGTGCGGACTGGTGTCTGAGACTCGTCGCTATGTCGAACCAGGCGACAGCTGTTGCTTCTGCGATAGAACCGGGAAGAGGTGTAAGCAGGCAAGGGAGTTCTCCGACCAAGATGCGCGTTCGACGCGAAAACTGGGTGTTGGATCCGGTCGGGTTCTTTTGGGCAGGGAACCACACCGGATTTCAGAGGTCTCGGTTTGTAAGTGCGCTGTTGGCTTGAAAGAGTCCGCAGCGCGTCGTGATGGGTCTTCGTTGATTGTTGACGCATCCGAAGCTGTGCGCGTCGCTGACGATGTGGAGGCCGTGGCATTGTCATAAGTCGGCGGAATACTACAGAATACTGTTGATGACAAGTTTGTTGCGAGAGAATGCGTCGGTAGAGTCGACTTATGGGCGACGGCCCCGGCGGTGTTTGTGATTGTCGCCATGGTTGTTAGAATCGTCGAAAGTATACGCAAAAGAAAGACTTTTGGTTGCGAATCTGGGGATTAATCCATTGATGTTGCCTCAGCTTCAATCATAAGACTTTGATCTAACTCATTGGGAATTATGCTTAATTGGAGGAGACAATGACGCCAAGCTTACTCACAGGGACGCGAGCAATGCCACAAACGCCCGTGTATCACACACTGGAGTCGCCCATTCGCCGCTGTCTCTTCACGCGTTCCCCCGGTCATGGAAAGCCGCCGAGACGGCTTCGGAGGCCCGGCTCCTCGGTAACGTCATCATCTCAGCTCTGCTCTGATCGCCCCTCACAAGCTTATTGTGCGTAACTTGTTCAAGTGCGGCCTGATCCTCGTGCATTTCTTCCGTTAGGTCCAAGAACAGCCATCTCAGCATTATAAGCCGTTCTTTGTATACAACTAGATCATCAGAAGGTTACGGTACGGCGGACGGCGAGCGGCGCGCGGACGGCCCCACACCCGACCGGTGCGGCTAATCAGACGAACAACATGGAGCCTATTTCGGGGTGGTGTGGGGTCTCAAGTTCGGGTACCCGCCCCGCACAATCCCGATCATCAACTGTAATGAGGATCGGCGAGATGTTGCTCCAGGGACTTGGGAATGCTTGCCTCGCTCACATCTCGCTCTGTCGCTGGGGAAAATGATATGCGCGAGATCTACCCGTTTCCCGTCTAGGTTTCGTCTGGGTCGCGAAGTGGAGCTCATTCGGCGTAGGGCTGGAGGAATACGACCGCCAAGCTTGTCGTGTTGAAATGAGCAATACGAGAGGACACTGAAGTTTGCTGTAGAAATGAAGAAAACAAGGATTCTTTTCTCGCCAAAACCTCATTTTGTCAATAATACCTCACATCTCAATAACTGACCGTGACCCATTAGGGATACGCCAGCCTCAGCTCCAAGGTCCCCCTCGCTTCCCGAAGAAACCGATGTCATGGTCCAGCCGATCTTCCACCCACAGCGGCCACTGATTGAAGATACAGTGCGCGTGGTCGACCTCCTTGTTCAGGAACTTTAGCCAGCGAAGAGTACCCACATCCATCGGGCTCTCCTGCGCCGGCTGCTTCTCACGACAGTCGTGCTCGATTTGGGTAATGGACGCCATGATCTGCTGCACCGCGATCCAATGAGTCGCCAACAAGATCATCGTCTGGTTTGATAAGTCAATAACGCGCTGGAACTTTTCATGAGGTAGCTGGATCCACCAGCCGTAATGCTTAGAGATTGCCCGGTAAGCTATAACAAAGTTAGTCTTTTCTGCCGTTGTTTGGACGAATGACTTACCTTCCCAGGAAGATGTAAGCAGCTTAGACGCCATCTCGTGTATAAATTCGTAATACTGGACCTCAACCTCATGCTGACAGAGGTGTCTTATCCCCGTGATAGCCTCGACTGCACCATCTGCCCATTCTGTCTTCACCAGAGGCAGCCCCGCCATCTTGGGCTCCAGAATGGCTTTCGAGTCCTGTTCGAGCATGTTGACAAACACAGGTTTGATGCCTTTGCACATCATCTGCGCGCCAACGATGAGAATGCCCCTGATGAAAGTCATGAACTCAGCCATGCCGTCCTCGAATGTAACGGACTGGAACGTCAGCGCAAAACACGTGGCCATGACCGCATTGGCGTGTTCCGTTGTGGTGCTGGTCTTAGGGAGCCCAGCGAGGGATTTCTTGATTGCTTTGATGGCCTTGATGCGATGCTCCATTGCGAATGCGAGTAAGCTAGGGTCACTGTTCATCAAATCACAGGCTGCCATGCCTAGGATAGCGTGCATGAGGAACTCGTGCTTTGGTCTCGTTAGTCTGCTTCTTGAATGGCTTCAGATCAAAGTGACGGTGACTTACGCTTTGAGACAAGCAGGGAATCTCATGAGTCCAGATGTTCTCATTTCCCAGGGGCTAGTGAGGATAGCACTGGAGCATGAAGTGCTGGAAGAAGCGCATATCCTGTAGACTGAACAGCTGGACTTGTTGATGAGGGTGCGATAAAAGAATGAGTCAGTGCAAATGCAATCCCGAATCTGTCCATACCTGGTGTGGAGGGTGGGAATGCTTGGATATTCGCATTTCAGGCCAGTCTTTACACAATGACCGCAAGATGGACGTGTCTCTTGGCACTACACAAGCGGTTAGTCGGATAACTCCATGTTTAAACGCGGCAATCATACCTTGATTCGCCTTCTTTTGCAATTGAAGCATCCCCTTCGACTTTTCGTGTGCCCTCTTCTCTCGAGTCGCTGCTTCGGCGCTGGGGAGTTTGGCGCGCTGATTCCCGAGGTAGCATTATTGACAGCCACCGATTCAGAGGCGCCTGTCTGAGGCGACTCTGTCAACGTCTCAGTGGAGCACGCAGCTACTTCTCCAACAAGATTATCATCGGTGAATGATGGCCCAAAGTCGTCCTCATTGAGACTGAGGACTAGTGGAAGCAGGTTTTGTGGTTTGGTAGCCTCCATGTTGCCACAATTTTGACGTCTCGAAGATAACTACGAAGCCAGAGACGTATAACACAGTAGCAGGACGGTCCAGAAACTAGGGTATAGCTTCAACGTTCTCTTCGAGCATACGCTGACGTGGGCGCCTCAGCCGAAATCCGCCCAAAAAAGCCAAGGGAAATCACGTGTGGCGGCGTCGACGGTTGTCATCGTGGCATAGTGTCGGGGAGACATTTGGGCCGCTACAGGTTTTAGATGCCACATTGTCGCAACATCATTCGTCGAAACCTGATCGTCTCTCGGCGTGTGTCCTTGACCGGTGGAGGCTATGTATGACGGAGGCTTTTGGGATACCTGGGTATGCCAGAATGTCCCAATGGATACAGCTTCCGAGATGGTGTATGTGAGATGTCATCCGGGCTTAAGTGCGAGGGCATCGTGGCGGTTAAACCAAGAGGTTCAGGGCCCAGTGACTCCAGACAAGAGTTCTCAATTGTCCCCCGATGCTCAGTGAATAACCGCAGTTGGATCGATAGCTCAGTGGTAGAGCGAGAGATTGCAGTCATATGCAGTTATCTCTAGGCCCCGCGTTCGAACCGCGGTCGGTCCTTGTAGTTTTAGCCTACATTAGACCTACTCCTATCTGTGACGGTGTTCTTTTCTTTCTTTTCTTGCTGGTCCGTCAGAGGACTGATTGGTCGATCTAGAAAATTTTGCTTCGTGCGCCTGCAATGCAATCGGTTGACATAAATGGCCAGTGCACGATTGAGAACGTGATCAGAATCCCTATAGAGTGTTCGGAGTGGTTGAAAGAATCAACCTAATGAATAGCCTCAAAAATCTCCTATCGAACGCCCAGGAAGCGACGGTTGAATATTCCGATGCAATGCAGTGTCGGGTTTATTGGCTCGTCACAGCTAGTTTCGAGACGATGGCTTCGAAGGTCCAACCCTAACACACAAAGGGGACTGAATTGACCAAATTAGGACCAGCAGAGGCCTCGAGATCCATGTCTCGACTCTGACGGATTTGGGTTCTGACTCCCACTTGAAGACTATTGCAGGAGTACGGATAAGAAGGAACACTAATGGCTGGTGACAGCCTTTGGGCGGAAGCACCATTCAAATGCTTACTGAAATCCGACCTGGAGGAGGAGCTGAACGCTAGGGGTAATACGGCTCGGGAGACTTTTCCGCCTTCCACTCATCTCATGACGCATTCTCGGCAAGCAGTACCAAGATTCTGGTGCTTTTCATCGCCGTCTGTTGGTTTCACTATTGGCAGTCGTGATTGCGGTTTCTCTGCCAGTATATTGCCGGTACGTTGCCTGGGACGACTCGCTAATGATTTCAGAAATTGTGCTATTGGTAGCGCCCGAGGCGGTCGAAAGTCTGCTGATGGCGGCCGACTTCCACGTCGCAACTCGTCTGAGTGTGCGCCGGTTGGACGAAGAAACTAATTTTGGGGTCAACGACAGACTTGCCAGTACCTGTAGCAGACACTGATTCCTGAAAATGCAGCAGTAACTTTCCCGGTATTATATAATGTGTGTTGTGCATATTGAAGCACATAATATGGGTTGAATTGCGTGAGAAAGTGTAATTACCCCCTTGTGGCTGAACATTGCGGGGTTGCAAAAGGCACCAGAAGACTGCAAGTGAGATCGACTAGTATGTTCCATATGGTGGTACCCAAGAAGCATCACGAAAATGATACTACGGGGATTAATGGCGGTATCTTTGGGGTTCATGCAGAGTGCCGGCCCTCGTACCGACGTGCGGCATGCAGGTGAAACAAGCTGTTTGGGGCCAAAATACTATTGATGACAACCCGCAGCCTAGGGCACGAAGGGTCGTGGATCGCAGACGAGACTGGTTGGAACGCTCGATTTCAGTATTGTAAGACAATGTCGGATAGAATCCAAGCAGACTAAGTGATCAGCTGTCAACGGCTATCGGCCTGAAGATAAGCATTCGCGGAGAGCGAAACTGTTCGGCGTTTGATTATGGCGGGGAAGTTGAACCATAGCTGGAGCTAAGTGATAGTGCAGACGTGATTACGTACTGACCTTGGGGAAACCAAAAGCCTCGTGTGATGCGCGGACCGGGGCTCTGAGTCGCGCTGCTGTCAAAAATGGCTTCAGCCTTTATCAACGGTTCCGTGATCAGAGCGTCCAGAACGGTTGCCCTGAACGAGAACAGCAGCCGGCATGGCAGTCCCCGGGTCATGGAGCTGGGTGACATTCCGAGGCTCTACTATCTAGCTTCGGAGTGGCGCAGTTTTGCCTGCCGCATCCCGGCTCATCTTGCCAGGTCGAAATCCTGGCGAACAAGCTTTGGCTAATCCCAGGGTTGGGAAAAAGTCAGTTAGTATTTAGTCAACTAATTAATCTAAGTAATTTAGTTAGACTAAAGTTAGCTATTTTTTTTAACTAGACTAAACTAGGCTAGTATTAGTTCCTAGCCTAATTAGTCTTAGTCTAGTCTAATTAACTAATTAGTTAACTAGTTAATTAATATAGTATTATAATAATTCTTTAATATATTTAGATTTAATAAGATTTAAGATTAAATAGTTATATATATTATATATTAATAAAGTTAGAATTTTTTAGAAAAATAAAGAGTTTTTTTTTATTTATAGCTTTAATATAAAGCTTTATATATATATGAATAAAAGTATTAATACTTATTAAAGCTAATTATTATAATTATTAATTTTCAACTTTTATATAAGATTTTTAGTTATTATAACTAATAGTTATATTATGAACTTAATAATCAAGATTTATAATTATCTTAATATTACTTATATATAGTTTATAATTATATATATATATATATTGAGCTCGGAATTACGCCGCAGCCCCTTCGCAAAAAGACTATAATAAATTCACCTAGTTCGCAAGCAAAATTTAGGAAATACTATATAGGTATTTTAACCTATACCCTCTACTAGTTAAGGAAAATAATATAAGAACCTTATATATTCCTACTACTTATAAGTAAACCCTCTAAATATTACTATATAAAGTTAGACGTGCGCTATATTAGGGCTAATTATATCGGAGCTAAACAGGCTACTAAGGCTCTCGTAGCAACGCCCTCGCTAAACCTTCTAGCAAGGTGAAAGCTACTATACGAAGTTGAAGATCGTGAGGCTGTCTAGTGGGGCACGTATAAGTGCGGCTGTGGTTAGGAGAGTTACGATCACGTGACCGAAGGCTGTGTATTGTCAGGAGGCGCGGAGTTAGAAGGTCTGTTGCACTTAAGCAGGTAAAATCACTATGCAGTGGCCAGAGGCCATATATATATATATATAATTATTTTAAGTATTAATATAAATTAATAAAAGAATAAAAAAGAATATAACTTACTTTAATTTTATAGTTTTAAAAGTAAAGATAATAGTAAGTATAAAAAGGGCTCTTAATATATATATATATATATAAGTATATGTGGTATTTATTAAAGTTAATTATTATAATAATTAATCTTTAACTTTCACACAGGCCTTTTGCTTATAATGACTAATAGTTATATTATAAGACTAATATTAAGGACTTATAGTTGCCTTAATACTGCCCGTATAGAGTTGTTAGTTATATATATCTAATATTTTATATATTAGTATAACTTAATAAAGTAATAAAAAAGAAGATATAAGAGTATAGCTATAGGCCTAAACTAGGAAGGGCTAGAATACTAAAACGTAGGTATACGTAGTTATATTAAACTATTACTTAACCTTTTAAGTCTCTAGCTTATAGAGTTTTCTTAAGGGTATATATATTTATTACTAATTCGCTAACGTTTTGCTAATAGCGTAGCTCTATGCCCTACACCTACTATTATTCCTTATAATTACCCCCCCTTCTAAAGCCTTAGTCCCTAAGGTATACTAGTAGGGTAATATAGCTCTATATCGTTATAGATATTATTACTAACTATAGGGCGGTATCTCTACGCCTTAATTACATTATTTACTCTTACCCTCTACGCTAGATCTCGGTAATTATAATAAATAACGTATTTTCGTTTTCCTAGCGCGTCGTAGGTATTTTTGAATTTTAATTATTATTATTATTTTTTAATTAGTTACTAATAGTTATATTAAAATTTAGTAGTATATAACTAGTAATTATTTAGCTTTATTACCTAGCGACTTAAAATATAAAAGAGTATCTTCTTTTTAAGGTCTCTAACTTAGTTAGAATTTCTCCTCTTTATAATCTTTTTTAATCTAGCTACCTCTCCTATTTTAATACTTATTTTATAAGCTTTTACTATAATTATTAAGTTTTTCTCCCTTTTTCTTTTTTTTTCTCTTCTAATCTCGCTTATCTCCCTTTCTAGCCTCTTGCTAATAGCTCTCTATAATATCTTATATTATATATATAGGCGTAGTTCTTATAAAGCACGTCTATAATCCTAAGATTTTTTCTAGTAATCTTACTAGTAACGCTAATAGTAGCTATCCTTACCTTAGCTATTTTTATAAAATATATTAGGATATTATCTACCTTCGCTATATATATAGTAAGTATATATAGAAGTATATCTATTATAACTTTAATAAGAAGAAGCATACTACTATAAGTCTCTACTAATTTACTAATAGGTTGCTATATATTAACGTTTTATAGGTCCCTTAGGAGCTTTAGGGCATAGCTTAGATAACTTAGAATATATTCTACTAGATCTAGATCTAGTAGTGCGATAGTATCCTGACCCCTCTTTATTATTATTATATTCTAGCTATACTTAGTAACTATTTAGTAGTATTAAATTATATTACTAAGCTTATTTATAATCCTATTACTAGTAGTAGTAGCTATAATATAGAGTAGCTTTAGCTCTAAGAGCTCGCCTCGATCTATAAGCACCTCGCGCTTAACGTCCTAGTTTATATAAGCTATTACTTACTATTCCCTTACTAATTATATCCTACTAACTATTAGGTTTTGTAAGAATAGGTATAAGAGTAGCGAAAGGGGCGGTAAAACAGCCTGAATAATAGATATTAATAGACTGAGTAATATGGTGATGAAAGCTGATAAATTTAAGCATAAGGAGGTATTTTTCCTAGAATTAATTGATAGAGAAATTGTTAAATATTGGTAGTATTGATAATATTATTTCTAAGTTATAATTCATGCCCTTACGAAGTGAGGGGTAAGATATTCTAAAACGTAACTACAAAGCAGTAGCTTATTAAGCAGAAATCGCGCTTAGATCACTATATAGTCCGTGCGAAATTTCTATATATTTATAGCTATAAAGCTAAGGATTATAAATATATATATATACATAAGGTTATTACTATTATTAGAATTTATATAGACTTTTAAAGTATTTATTCCATAATTGAAATACTTTTATAGTTATTATTTTATGTTTTATAGTTATTAAAGTATTATTAAAGAGATATTATATAGTTATATAACTATATATACTATAGTTATTTGTTAAGGTTTATATAAACCTTATAAGATTATTACAGAATCTTTTAGATATACCTTCGGTATTATTACACCCCGCCGTAAGGTATATATCTTATTTATATATAGCTTATTATTATGTTATATGATATTGTATTATCACACGCTCTTTATAGGTTATATACTCTAATATAAAAACTCTTAAAACCTAGTAGGGAAAAATAGAGAGGAAATTCTTAGAGTATTATATTATATAATAATTACTAGTAGAAAAACCTAAAAACCTAAATCTTATAGGTATAAAAAGGAAAACTAGACTTTTATTATTACTATAGTCTAATAATTGAGATCCATAATACGGTTATTATTATGTACATTTATATTATTATTTTTATTTATTTCATTGTTATTATTACCTATTATATATAATAGGTTATGGAATTTTATCTTGCCTAAAGGCTTTGTTAATATATCCGCAATATTATTACTAGACTGCATATAAAAGAGGAAAATCTCTTCTTCTATAACTAGATTTCTAGTAAAATGGTATTTAATATTAATATGCTTAGCCCTTTTATAAAATTCAGGATTCTTAGCTAATCTTTAAGCTGAGATAGTATCTATAAGTATTTTAGGCTTTATAAGGCTTTTATAGCCTAATTTATTAAGTATAAAGTTATAGCTATTATATATATATGGAGCCTCTTTTGCTATATCTAATAAAGCTATATATTCGGCTTCGTAGCTTAATAGGGCTACTGTTTTTTATTTAGAAGAAGAATAGGATATAATATTATATAAACCCTAAGTGGCCTCTAGCCACTGCATAGTGATTTTACCTGCTCAAGTGCAATAGACCTTCTAACTCCGCGCCTCCTAACAATACATAGCCTTCAGTTATATAATTATAACTTTCCTAACTATAGCTATACTTATACGTGCCTATTAATAGCCTCACGATCTTTAACTTTATATTAATAATAACGTGGTTTTTAATTATTTAAACTACGAAACTATCGACTTTTCCTCTCGCATACTACCTACGCTACTAATACTACCTCTATTACTACTTCGTCTGCTAGCTATGCCGTTATTAGTAACGCTCTCTCTATATTAAAGTAGTTAGCGCAAGCTATACTTACTAATAAGCCCTAATAGGCCTAGGCTGCCTAGGCTACCTCTACCTTAGTAATATAGAGGACCTGCTTAAAGTAAGGCTACTCTATAGGGTATATAATAACCCGCTAAACTTCTACTACTAAGTTTACTTACTTAGCTCTAATACTATTATACCTTATAGAGTCTCTTATAGGGGTATTAAGGTAAGCCCTCTTAAGGGCTATACTAATAATATACTCTCTATATATTAAGTTCGGAATTACGCCGCAGCCCCTTTGCAAAAAGACTATAACAAATTTACCTAGTTCGCAGGTATAATTCGGGAAATACTATATAGGTATTTTAACTTATACCCTTTACTAGTTAAGGAAAATAATATAAGAACCCTATATATTCCTACTACTTATAAGTAAACCCTTATATAAAGTTAGATAGGCGCTATACTAGGGCTAATTATATTAGAGCTAAATAGGCTACTAAGGCTCTCGTAATAACGCCCTCGCTAAACCTTCTAGTAAGGTAAAAGCTATTATATAAGATAACTTCTTAACCTAAAAGGTCGACCTTCTAGTAAGGTACTAAAAGTAAATATTACTATATAAGAGGTAACTCCTTAACTAAAGAGGTCTTTCCTAAGAGGTTCTTATAGCTAGAAGTATAAGAAGCTCTATTACTATAAGTAGGGCCTTATACCTCTCCCTCTTCCTTATCCCTTAACTATATTAATACTAGATCTTATATATAAAAACGCTAAGCCTATATAAGGTATACCCTTTAATATTAATAACGCGCGAGAGCTTACTAGAGAGTTTAGTATTAATATAATTAATAAAACCTGCTCCTTTTTTAACTACTCTATTATATATAGAGAGTATATTATTAGTATAGCCCTTAAGAGGGCTCTTATTAATACCCCTAGAGGGGATACTTATTATTATATTATAGCTAAGTAAGTAGACTTAGTAATAGAAGCTAGGTAGGTTATTATATACCTTATAAAGTAGCCCTTCTTTAAGCAGGTCCTCTATACTATTAAGGTAGAGGTAGCCTAGGCCCCTTAGGGAAATATTAGTAAGTATAGCTTATACCGACTACTTTAATATAGAGAGAGCGTTACTAATAATAGTATAATAAAGATAGTAACGACTTCTAGTAAACGAAGTAGTAATAGAGGTAGTATTTAATAGCAGCGCGGGTAGTATACGAGAGGAAAAGTTAATAGTTTTATAGTCTATTAAATAATTAAAAACCACGTTATTATCGATATAAAGTTAAAGATCGTGAGGCTATCTAGTAGGGCATATATAAGTGCGGCTATAGTTAGGAGAGGTGGTCGGTAACTTAGGAAAATCTAATATCAAGAGATTCGATGGGTGGAAGAGGGAGGAGACTCACTTACGATCACGTAACCGAAGGCTATGTATTATTAGGAGGCGCGGAGTTAGAAGGTCTGTTGCACTTAAGCAGGTAAAATCACTATGCAGTGGCCAGAGGCCACTCTCTATATATAGCGGAGTAGTTAATAAAGGAGCGGGTTATATTAATTATATTAAAGCTAAACTCTCTAGTAACCCTCTTTATATTATTTATATTAAAAGGCGTGCCTCGCTTAGGCTAAGTATATTTATATATAGGGTTTAGTATTAATATAATTAAGGGATAAGGATAAGGAAGAGGGAGAAGTATAAAGCCCTACTTATAGTAGAGCTTCTTATACTTCTAGCTATAAGAACCTCTTAGGAAAGACCTCTTTAGTTAAGGAGTTACCTCTTATATAATAGCGTTTATAATACCTTACTAAAAGGTTAACCTTTTAGGTTAAGGAGTTATCTTATATAGTAGCTTTTACCTTTAGTACCTTACTAGAAGGTCGACCTTTTAGGTTAAGGAGTTATCTTATATAGTAGCTTTCGCAGCACCTTACTAGAAGGTTTAGTAAGGGTATTTCTAGGCTACGAGAGCCTTAGTAGCCCGTTTAGCTCTAATATAATTAGCCCTAGTATAGCACGTATCCGACTTTATATAAGGGTTTGCTTATAGTAGTAGGAATATATAGGGTTCTTATATTATTTTCCTTAACTAGTAGAGGGTATAGGTTAAAATACCTATATAGTATTTCCCGAATTATACCTGCGAACTAGGTAAATTTGTTATAGTCTTTTTGCAAAGGGGCTGCGGCGTAATTCCGAGCTCAATAGATTGCTTATAGAGTAGGTTATTATTATTATTATTCTTATTATTTCTCTTTAAGGGGGCTTTATAACCCTGATTCAAGGGTATTTTAAAGAGATAGAGGTTATTAGACTTATAGCCCGTAGCTATAGTATGGTTATTATATATGTTATATAAAATAGGTTTCTGCCATATAATAGAGGCTATACCTATATTATCAAGTCGACTTTAACTAAGTAAATTAATACCTAGTTCAGTATAAGAATATAGCTATAGGCTTAAACCAGGAAGGGCTAGAATACTAAAACGTAGGTATGCGTAGTTATATTAAACTATTACTTAACCTTCTAAGTCTCTAGCTTATAGAGTTTTCTTAAGGGTATATATATTTACTACTAATTTACTAACGTTTTGCTAATAGCGTAGCTCTATACCCTATACCCGCTATTATTCCTTATAATTACCCCCCCCTCTAAAGCCTTAGTCCCTAAGGTATATAAGTAGGGTAATATAGCTCTACGTTATTATAGATATTATTACTAATTATAGGGCGGCGTTTCTATACTTTTATTACCTTATTTACTCTTACCCTCTACGCTAGATCTAGGTAGTTATAGTAAATAATATATTTTCATTTTCCTAGCGCGTTATAAGTATTTTTGAATTTCAATTATTACTATTACTTTTTAATTAGTTACTAATAGTTATATAACTATTTAGTAGTATATAGCTAGTAATTATTTAGTCTTATTACCTAGCGACTTAAAATATAAAAGGGCGTCTTCTTTTTAAGGTCTCTAATCTAGTTAGAATTTCTCCTCTTTATAATCTTTTTTAATCTAGCTACTTCTCTTATTTTAACGCTTATTTTATAAGCCTTTACTATAATTATTAAGTTCTCTCCCTTTCCTTTTCTTCTCTTTTAATCTCGCTTATATCCCTTTCTAGCCTCTTACTAATAGCTCTCTATAAAATCTTATATTATATATATAAGTATAGTTCTTATAAAATACCTCTATAATCCTAAGATTCTTTCTAGTAATCTTACTAGTAATACTAATAGTAGCTATCCTTACTTTAGCTATCTTTATAAAATATATTAGGATATTATCTACTTTTACTATATATATAGCGAGTAATATATAGAAGTATATATATTATAACTTTAATAAGAAGAAATATACTACTATAAGTCTCTACTAATTCGCTAATAGGTTACTATATATTCACGTTTTTTAGGTCCCTTAGGAGCTTTAGGGCGTAGCCTAGATAACCTAGAATATATTCTACTAGATCTAGATCTAGTAGCGTAATAGTATCCTAACCCCTCTTTCTTATTATTATATTCTAGCTATACTTAGTAACTATTTAGTAGTATTAAAGTATATTACTAAGCTTATTTATAATCCTATTACTAGTAGTAATAGCTATAATATAGAGTAGCTTTAGCTCTAAGAGCTCGCCTCTATTTATAAGCACCTTACGCTTAATATCCTAGTTTATATAAGCTATTACTTGCTATTCCCTTACTAATTATATCCTACTAACTATTAGTTTTTAAGTTAGTACCCTTTATAATAGTATTAATATTCTTTAGCGCCTAAACGCTACCTAGCTGCTATATATTTATAATAATAATCCTATTAACTACCTCTATAATAAGATCGACCGCCTTCTTAATAGCCTTTTCATAAAGCTAGTCCTTATATATACTTATAAGTATAATATCGCCTTTTTCCCTAGGTTTTATAAGGAGCTTTAAGAAAACCTTACTAAGTCTACTACTAATAATATCCCCTCCTACTTTATTACTATTACTAGTACTCGCTCTATCTCCTATGCTTCCTACCTCTAAACCCCTACTAAGTATAGCTAAAGTAATAGCGAAGAGTTAGTAAAGAAAACTAAGAGAGCTAAGGTTATTATTACTATCTCTAATAGTAATTGTTCTAGTAGCGAGTTAGGTAGTAACGCTAGTAGTAAGTTAGCTAGTAGTTAGCCTATAGGTAGCGATAATAAGGATACTAATAGCGCTAGTTTAGTAACTAGTTATTATAATAGTTATAGTAGTGCTACTCGTAGTTATAGTAGTTATAGTAGTTACCCCTATAGCTATCCTAAGAAATTAATAACTAATTAGATAGTTAGCTCTTTTCCCCTTTTATAGGATAATACCCCTTTTCGCTATAATATTAGTAATAATTTACTACTTAATTTAATTAATATTTCACTTCTAATTTAGTTCTATTTCATAGTTTTATAGTTTATAATTACTAACTTATTATAATGGTTTTAATAACTAGTTATCCTACTTCTTATAAGCCCTCTTATATTATCTATTAAACTTATAAATAGCCTCTTATACGTTTACTAAGTTCTCTATAAGCTCCTATATATTATATTCTATACGCTATCCTACTTACTTAACTAAGTATTATATATTATAACTAATACCTTACTATATAATAATCTCTTCTACTTCTTATTCTTCTAGCTTATCCTTAAGCTCTAGGTATATAGGCGAGCCCTTGCTACTTACTTAGCGATTATCTTATAGCTCTAGTAAAGTAATCAAGAATTTATTATATATCCTTTAGTATTATAATAGTAGATAAACTCTATATACTTATATACTAACTAGTTTCTATAATAGCTACCTATATAAACCTAGGCGTTAGTTTTTTATTCTTAAACTAGAAGTTCTTTATTAATAGCTTAATAACTTATCCCAAATAGTAGGTCTACTCCTTATGCCTCGCGTTATAATACTTAGCTTATACCTTAGTAGCCTTTTACTACTATTCCTAGGCTTTATTATAAAGCCTTGAAATATATTCGATTCGCTCCTTTATACCCTATACTATAACCCTATTTATAAGGTTATATATTCTATATAACGCAGGTAGTAGTTATATAAGGCCTTTATTAGTAAGTAGCTAGTAGTACTATAGCGACTATTATTATATATAAACTCGGCCTTAGGTAACTAGATAGCCTATTCTTATAGCGAGTTGCTAGTATATACTTATAGGTACTTTGCTAATATCTAGTATATCCTTTTAGACTACTTATTAGTCTAGGGGTAATATATAATAGAGAGGTAGCGCTTAATAGCCCTCTCTCTTATAAGTTCCTCTTAAAATTAGCTAGTAAGGAGCTTATCTTAGTTACTAATAATACCCTCTAGGGTACTAAAATAGTACTTAACCTATTTATAAATAATCCGCGCTAACTTAGTAGCTATTAGCTACTTTATTATTAGGATAAATATAGTAAACTTAGTTATCTAGTATATAATAATAAGAACTATATTATACTCCCCGCCTTTATACTAATAGCTTAGTAGTAGTCTAGTAATAAAGTCTATACTAATTTCCTAAAACGGGTATGCTAGTAGGGGTAGTAGGTATAACTTTCTATAGGGCTTATGCCTCGGAACGCGGATCCCTTAGTATATATAGCACCATATAATATAATTATATATATCTATAGCTAAGTTTAGCTAATAGAACTTCCTTAAGATTAACTTAGTAGTCTTATTTACCCCTATATAATCCGCCCTATAGTTATTATAGTATTAGCGAAGGATTTTAAGTCTTAGGGACCTCTCCTATAGTATCTCTAACCTTCCCTTATAGAATAAGGTTCTATAGCTATTAATTATATAGCCCCTATAATCGCTAGCTAGTTTATATACCCTCTCTAATTAGGTCTAGTAGTATAAGTTATTAGCTTATAGTCCGCGGATAAGACTTTTTATTACTTTAGAGGGTTACTAACTATACGCTATTTTACTTATTATAAGCTCCCTTATAACTTAGCATAAGATATACTATTATACTATAATAACCCTAGCTCTAAGTAAGTCCTCTAGGTTAATAACCTCTCGCTAAGCGTTCTCTACGTCTTCTCTTACTCTTTAGTATTAGGTTATTATAAGTACTATAGTTATAGTAGTATTAGTATACTATAGAGCGCTATACTAACTAGAGACGCCTTAGTCTCTACCCCTAGAGCTATCTATCTAGAAAGGGCGTTAGTTTATATTAGCCCTTATAATATTAATAAATACTTTTAAGATCTCTATATTACCTTATAAAGTAGTAATACTTATCTAGAGGTCTACTAGTAGGTTACTAATAAACCCTAGCTTCCTTACTAGGGTTAGGAGTATATTATTATATTTTACCTCCCCCTCTATATAGTCTAGCCTCTTAAATAGCCTATTTACTAGGTTTATAACCCCTAACTTATACTCTAGGTTAAAGTTAAATACTAAGAGTTTATATATCTATGAAGTAAGCTTTCTCTAAAGGTCCTATGCTAATATACTAATAACTCCCTTTAGCGCCTAGTAATCTATTAGAACTATAAACTTCTTTAATATACCCTAAAGGTAGTAAGCCTAGTAGTCTAGGCTTTTAATTATAATAAGAAGCTCCTATTAGCCTACTCCCTAATACTACTTAATATTACTAAGCTTCTATAAATAATAAGTAACTAGTTACTACTAGCTATTAATATATTATAATAGGATACTAGATATAGCCTTTATAGAAGTATCTATTTTAACCCTTATTTCGCAAGTTAGGTCTTAATATTAGAGAATAATTACTAAGTAGAAGGTAGCTTAGAGCTATTTAAGGCCTATTAGGCCTCTTCTAGCTAGTAAAATTCGCTTCCCTTCTTATTATTCTTACTACCTTTTAGTAGGGATATTATAGGGGCTATAATACCTAAATAGCTTATAATAAACTTATAATAGAAATTATAGAATCCTAGGAAGACTTAGATCTCTCTATATATCTTAGGTAGCTTCTATTTAATAATAGCTTAGACGCGGGTTTAGTCTATTAATATACCTTTAGGTATAATAATATACCCTAGGAACTCTACTTACTATTAGTAGAACCTATACTTACTAAGCTTAATATATAGCGCTTACTAGTAAAGCTTATAGAGTACTTAGTAAAGGTCCTTTATATACTACTCTCTTATCTTAGAGTAGATTATAATATTATCTATATAAGTAATATAATAAGTATCTAGTAGCTTAGTAAGCACTTAGTAAATATATACCTAGAACGTTATAAGGGTATTTATAAGATTTAATAGTATAATAGTATATTTAAAGTATTTATAAAAAGTCTTAAAAGCTATCTTCTAGTAGTCTTCTAGCTTAATATAGATATAGTAGTATATATCTTAAAGGTTAATTTTTAAGATTTATTTCGCTCCCTAAAGCCTATCTAATAGCTTACTAATAAGGGGGAGTAGATATTAGTTCTTTAGTATTATTCTATTAAAGCCTTAATAATTTATATAAAGGTATAAAGATCTATCCTTCTTAAGTATAAAGAGAATAGGGGTGCTTACTTTACTTATTAAGAGTTAAATCTACCCTATTACTTAGTTATTAGTAATATATTAGTAGAGCTCCTCTAGCTAGTACTTATTTAATAACTAGATAGGCTTATATAGAGGTTTCTTCCTTTTAACTAAGTTAATATTATATTCTACGCTCTCTAGGGCTAAGTATTCCTTTACTAACTACTTATTAAATATCGCTTATTTACTAAGTAGCTCTAGTAGTAATTCTACTTCGCCCTCTAAAGCATCCTCTTCGCCTAGGGCTTCTATGAATAGCTTATAAGGGGCGATATTCCCTAATATATATGTAATATAGGCCTTCTAGCTATTCTTAATAACCTCTTATATAAATACTAATAGCTTAGTAATACTAAGGCGCTTATATCCCTAGGTATTTATCTAGGTATTAATTATAATACCCTCCCTTCCTATAAAGTATTATAATAAGAGGAGGTCCCCTACTCCTTTAGAGCAGGGAGCCTTAGCAAAGAGTTACTATATTTTCCTTAGTTATCCCCTTAGGTTAATAAGGAAGAAGGTTAACTAGTATATATTCTAGCCTATTATAGAGGACCTATTAAGCCCCTCTAATATAGGGGTATACGCTGCTATAGGTTATAATTATAGGGACTTTACTAGTTAATTACTAATAATATTAACTTAGGAATAGGAATTTATATTTACTACTACTTCTTATTTAGTAATATTCTAGAGAATAATTACTTATCCCTTTATAATATCTCCCCTTAGGAAGGTATCTAGTTTTAATATAAGTATAGGGGTTATTAGTATAATCCCCTAGCCTATTTATTTTCTAATAGGTTAAGTTCCTTAACCTCTCTTATAGATTAGATTATATTAACCCTCGCCTTCTTAATAAATACTTAGTATCCTACTAGCGTTTTATTTATACTTTATTATTTATCCGGGTAGTTTACCCTCTTATACCTTTTCTTCTTATAGCTAAAGTATACTAAGGGGTTAGATATTATAGGTTATATATTAGGGCTAAATACAGGCTAGCCCCTATTAGATCCCTATAATATACTACTAAGTAGTTAGTAAGGTATTAGGCTCTAGGAACCTTGCGTAGTTTTATAGGTAGAGCTCTACTAGCCCCTCCTTTAGCTTACCCTTACTATAAGGGGGACTTTTAGTATATACTCTTTACTTATATATCGCTTCCTACTTTTACTCTATAAGGTCTTACCGCTCTATTAGTAATATATCTCCTATAGGCGTTCTACTTCTATAGCTATATCCTTTAGTCTCTATATTTTAACTTTTTAATATTTAAGCTCCTTATATAAAAAGGGGGCTAGTTAGAAGTATAGTATATAAGCCTTAGCCTTACTATCTTTTATATTAACTATACCTAAGTTCTAATATATTACTAACTATTTAATAAAGAACTATATTAGTAACTATATCTCCTTTTGCCTTATTATATCTAGCTTTTTATAATACCTCCGCTCTTAAAGCTCTAGGTTAATATATTATTAGTAAATAAATACTATAAAGTTAGCCTAAGCTAGGTCTCCTTCTAGCCTAGCCCTATAGTACTACTGCTAGGTCTATAGGGATAAGCTTATCTTTATAAGCGCCTATTAGATCTATTACTCTAATATATTACTAGCGCGTAGTTAGTATCTATCTTTAACCGCCTAGATCTAGTTACTAACCTAGTTTATAGTAAAGTCCTTACTTATAGTATAGTAGTTATATATAGGGGGCTTCTTATATTCTCTCTATAAGTACCTCGTTACTAGGTAGTTAGTAAGTTCTTATAGTAAGGTAGTAGTTTATTCCTTATACTATTACTATTATAGATATATCTACTCTATAAGACTCTCCTACTATCTTTATAATAGTCCTATTACTTAAGTAAGGATACCTAAGATACTAGCTTCTTAGGGGGTCTTAGGTAGGGTACCCTAATAGCTACTACTTACTATTTATTTATTATATAAGGGTAGGTCTACTTACTCTAGCGCTATCTAGGACCGGGCCTACCCCCTCGGGGTTATCTCTCCTACTATATTATTAATAGGGTTATCTATCCCCCTACTATAGCATCCGCGCTATATTCCTTATATCTTAGGGCTTAGCGAGTAACTTATATTATATTAATTAAAACCCTATTAGTTATATTCTACATAACTAGCCTAGAGTTTATTATAGTTAAACTCTATTACTAATTCGTTAGTATACTATTACTAGTTTGTTCTAAATATTCTAACTAGCGCTAGTTTCTTAAATCGAGGTAGAAGTAATAGAGTTATAAGAGTATAGCTATAGGCCTAAACTAGGAAGGGCTAGAATACTGAAATATAGGTATATATAGTTATATTAAACTATTACTTAACCTTCTAAGTCTCTAGCTTATAGAGTTTTCTTAAGGGTATATATATTTACTACTAATTCGCCGACGTTTTGCTAATAGCGTGGCTCTATACCCTGCACCCGCTATTGTTCCTTATATTTAGGTACATAATAGACGTTTTTTAATATTATTTTATTATTATTAGGGAAAACATTTTAATCTCCCCTTATAGTAGCAGTAAGTTGATTTGCTTTGCCCCACTTTATAGAGGTATTTATAGACTTTTTATTATATAAAAGAGTGTGATTTTTAACTATATAGATAGTAGCAGCAGTATCGATATAAAATATAGTATTAATTTAGTTATAACGCCTTAATCCCAAGTCCTTTTCCTTAGTTATAATACTCTATTAAATCAAAGTACCTAAGGTTATATTATTAGTTATTATAGTATTATAGGGTTTATTATGGGATATATTTACGTTTTCAAATTCCTAATCTTCATCGGAATTATTAAGATCCATAGGATCCTCGTTTTGATTAATAGGTTAATCCATAGATATATAGGGGGTTATTAAAGTATTATTTTCTTCTTCTACTTCTTCTATAACCCTTAGGGTAGTTATATTAACTTCCTTAGTAGTAGTAGAGGTAGAAGGTTTTTTGTTTTTATTATTATTTTTATTATTACTTTTATTATTATTTTTATTATTACTTTTATTATTATTTTTATTATTATTTTTATTATTATTTTTATTATTATTTTTATTATTATTTTTATTATTATTTTTATTATTATTTTTATTATTATTTTTACTATTATTTTTCCTATTACTTTTACTATTATTTTACTATTATTTTATTATTATTTTTATTCCACTATGCTAGGGCCTTTCAGAGTGTAGAAAGGCATAGTTATCCTTAGTGTAGTTAGTCTTTTTATAGTTCTTATAATATAGACCCTTTTGTTCTTTCTAAGGCTTTTTAATAACCTTATTTTTATTTTTATATTTATTATTATTAGTAGTAAAATTTACTACTTTACCCTTACGTCTTAATTCGTCTAATAAATTAGAGAATAGACTATCGAGCGTATAGGCATCCTTATTAGCCCTAAGACCTTGAGTAATAGTAGTTATAAAACTATTATACTCTTCGTCTAAGCTATTTAATATATATACTATAACTACCTAATTAGGTAGTTTAAGCTTATTATATACTAGATTATCTATAAGTTCCTTTATTTTATTTATATATTCTTCTATAGAGTTAAAATTACTTAAAGTAGTATTAAATAACTCTTTATAAGTTAGGAACTCGTTAGTGAACCCTATAGGCTTATATAGGTCTTTAAGATATTTCTAAGCCTCGTAGGCTAGTATATTATCTTTTATAACCCTTAGGGGCCTATTATTATAAAATAGCTATATATACCTAAGAGCCTTATTATTTAGATCGATATTATTATTATCTATAGGCTTAGATAAGTCTATAGTTATATCTTTACTAATAAGTAAGGCCTTAATATATATAGACTAGACTTTATAGTTATTAGATCTAGAAAGCTTAGGAAGCTATACCTTTAAATTATATATTATAATAACTTTAGGAGTATAATATATAAGCTCTAATATGGTATAGAGATTATGATGGTAAGATAAGATAGTTATATAGCTTAGTAGTATTAACTATAGCTTTATTATTAATATATATATATAGTTAAAACCTAGAGGTTATAGGTTTAACTCGTTATTATTCCTCCTCTTTTATTCCTCTTTTAGGGTCTTTAAGTAAATATTAAGTAGTAGTAGACCCTTTAATAGTTAGGATAACCGATAGTATATAGCCTATATTAGGCCTCGATTATAAAGTAGTATAGATATAGGTAAACTAAGAGCTTTAAAGGCTTAGGGATAAATTATATAGGTAATTAGCTAAAGCAAGGTTAAATAGCTTAAGTAATATATCGTCTCGTTTTATAGTAATAGAGGTATTAATAGTAGTATAATTAAATATTTCGGGGTTCTAAATAGCTTTATATAGAAGGTATCGATCTCGAAGCTAGCAAACTAGTCCTACTAGTATCTCTAACTCTATATAGGGAGTATAAAGGCTATATCTATTAAAAGAATACTCTAAATAGGTAAACTTAAGATAGAGTATAGGTTTAAGGTATTTATTATAGTTTTAAGGAGGTTAAATAGGTATAAGGTGATTAAAAAGGTTTAAGCTAGGCTTATAACTTATAAGAATAGGTATATAAGTAGCGAAAGGGGCGGTAAAACAGCCTAAATAATAGATATTAATAGGCTGAGTAATATAGTAATAAAAGCTAATAAATTTAAGCATAAGGAGGTATTTTTCCTGGAATTAATTAATAGAGAAATTATTAAATATTAGTAGTATTAATAATATTATTTCTAAGTTACAATTCCTACCCTCACGAAGTGAGGGGTAAGATATTCTAAAACGTGTTATAGGCTACGCCCAGGTTAAGCCTACCTAGGCTTCTGCCTAGGTTTACCCCCTTAAGGACCTACCTAGGGCCTACCTAGGGCTTACCTAGTTATTCCCTATAGACTAGTGAAATCTCTACTAGAGAGGAAAACTTCCCTTTTTTCCTCTTTAGCTTAAATAAATAGTATTATAGCGACTTTATATTAAATAAACTTAGGTCTAACCCCTCGTATATTCAAGCTTATTACTATAATAATAATAATAAGTTAAGTTCAGCGCTACTCCCTACTAGTTAGTAAGATAGCTAATAGTAATATAGCTAAAACTCGAGATAAGCTATTATAAGCTAATTTAGTAGTAGTAATAAAATCCCTCTAGTAATAGTTATAAGAGGTTAAGTAGGGGAATAGCTAATACGTAGCTATATAGACCCCTATGAGTATTACTAGTAAGGTATTAGTAATACCTAGTATAGTATACTAGAAGCTACTACCCCTACCCCTAAAGTTTTTAGGTAAGTAGAAGGAATATACTACCTAGGTATAGTAAATAAAGTATAAGATTACTATAAATAGGGCGTTCTATACTATAGATATAGAGGTATAGTACCTTATTAACTCCTACTTAGATACTATAGCCTAGTAAGTAGTCTCTACTTTCTATAGAGCTAGGGGGGGCAGGGGGAAATATAACCCTAAGGACTTTATAGCCTACTTAGATTAGATATATAAGGACCTAAATATCTAGTTATAAGCTATAGCCTAATTATAAACTCTCTAGTAGAAAGAGAATAAATCCCTAGTAATCTTCTTATTAAGATTAAAGTAAATACTAGCTAATATAAGTAGTATAAACTAGCTTAGCTAAGTCTAGATCTTACTTCTAAAAGCCTCTCTTACTCCTAGGCTAAGGGACTAGCTAATTACTATTAACCTACTAGCTAATTATAATAGCTAGCTTTTAAAGGTCTAGAGTATTATATAGAAAGTAGAGCGCTAGAAGGTTACTAGTAACTACTTAGTAACTTACTAGAGACCTATATAACTAGAGTAGTATATATCTTATAAGTTAAGGAAGTAAGACGCTATAACTACTAAAACTCTAGATCCTCCTTAGGTACCTCCCTAGTATAATACTAGTAACCTTAGAAGGGTATAAGGGACCCCTATACTTATTATACTTATAGAACTAGAGGCTATATTACCTAGCGCTACCCTAGTAAGGAGGACTAGCTACTTAGAGTTATAGAAGTAAAGACCTTAAAGGAAGAAATAATATACTATAAGGTTATAAATAACTACTAAGTAGTAACTAACTCCTTAGAAGAAGATAAGGAGTTAGGAAAAGACTAACTCTAGAGCAAAATTAGGCCCTAGAGCTTACTAAAGAGGAGATATTAAGTTAGGAAGAATATAAATAGGAATAACTAGCTAATAATAAGCTTATTATTATTTAATTAGAGTTAATAAAGGATATCTAGCTTATACCCTAGTAGATATTAAGAGTAATACTTATTTAATAATTAACCTATCCCTAGCTTAATACCTCTACTTTTTATATATTAAAAAGAGATACTAACTTATAAGAAAGTATATACTTAGTAGATTATTACTAGGTAACGCGCTAGGTATAGTAGTATTTAACTTAGAAACGAGTAGCTATACTTAGTATATCTTTATATATATAATTAATAGCCTAGACCCTAATATCCTCTTAGGGCGCCCTTAGATAGAATAGAGCTAGGTTATTTATAACGCTATAGCTTATTAAGTATACTATAGGAGGGGATAAGTTAAGCTATATTTAAAGGACTAAGAAGAAACTCCCCTTATAAAGGAAATAAGGGCTATAAGGTTCCTTAATATACCCTCGTTCTCTATAATCTACTAATACCTAGCGAGATAATAGGGTAAGTACTAGGAGGGTATTAAAGAGATACTAGTATAAGCTATTAGCTTATTTAATATTAAGAAAGCTTTAAACCTAAGACTAAAAGAGGATTAATAATACTATCTACTAGACTAGGTCTTAAGGGAGTTTCCTAACCTATTTAACCCTAATAAAGCTTACCTATTACCCCCTAAGTAACTAGGGGTAGACTATTAGATTAACCTTATACTAAGACTAGATAGGAGGGAGCTACTACTCCCCTAGGGCCCCCTCTATAGTATATTAAGAGAAGAGCTACTAGTATTAAAAAAGACCCTATAAGACCTCCTAGATAAAGGGTTTATTAGAGCTAGTAGCTTACTTACTAGGGTATTAGTACTCTTTATAAAGAAGCCTAATAGGGTAATTTACTTCTATATTAACTATAGGGCCCTTAATATAATTATAAAGAAAGACTACTACCCTCTCCTATTAATCTCTAAGATACTATACTAAGTAAGTATAGCTAAGGAATATACTAAGCTAGATATAGTAATAGCTTTTTATAAGCTAAGGGTAGTAGAGGAGTACTAAGAGAGAACTATATTCTATACCTAGTATAAGTTATTTAAGTAAATAGTTTACTTATTTAGCTTAACTAGTACCCCTACTAGCTTCTAGTAATATATTAATAGCACCTTATAAGACTTCCTTAATAACTTCGTTACTACTTATATAAATAATATATTAATTTATTTAGATAGAACGAGGGAGGATTATAAAAAGAAGGTCTAGGAGGTCGTCTAGAGGCTAGCTAATATAGGCCTAAACCTTAACCCTGCGAAGTGCGAATTCTTAGTTAAGAGAGTTAAATATATAGGGTTTATTATAATAATAGGAGAGGGTCTCTCTTATAACCCTAAGAAACTCTAGGTAATTACTAAGTTGTTACCCCCTACCTCCCTAAAGGGGGTCTAGAGCTTCTTAGGGTTTATAAACTATTATAATATATTTATATTAGAATATAGGGATATTATTAGACTATTTATACTACTTACTAAGAAGAATATAATATTCTAGTAGGGAGATAATTAAGAATAAGCTTTTTTATATCTTAAGTAGCTTTTTAATACCTAGCTAGTACTCTATTAGTTTAGTCTAGAGGATAAGACTATTATTAAAACTAACTACTTAGGATTTATATTAAGAGGGGTACTTTTATAAGTTAACCTAGAGGGTACTTAGCGTCTTATAGCGTTCTACTCCTAGAAGCTCTCGCCTATAGAATATAACTACCCTATTTATAATAAGGAGCTCTTAGTAGTCCTTTCTTACTTATATATATAGAGGGCGGAGCTATATAATATAACTACCTTTAAGATACTAACTAACTACTAGGGGCTTAAATACTTTATAAAAAAGTAGCGCTTTATAAAGCGCTAGAGCTAGTAAGTAGAAGAACTATTTTAGTATAATTTTACTATTAAATACTACCTTAATAGGGAAGTAATAGCCCCTAATACCCTCTCTGAGAGGGAATAGGATACGCTACGAGGGGAGGGTCTTATAGCTAATACTAGACTACGCCTACCCCTATAGGGACCTTATAGTTAGCCCCCTAGTAAGGAGAAATTAGAAGAGCTATACTAATATCCTAGATATTATAGTTTTTAATAGTAACCCTAAACTATAGGCGCTATAACTAGAAACTATAAAGAAGGATATAATATATAAGGCTATATATTATATAGTTACTTACTAGCTTTAGAGCTTCTTACTAGATATAAAAGCTAAGGTTTAAATTAGTAAGTATAATATTAATAGTTAGGGGAGGCTAATATTTAGGGGGAGGCTATAAGTACTTAGTAGGGAGGATAGTAATAACTTACTAGGGGAGCTCTATATAAAGATTATCTAATAGAGCTATAACTTAAATATAACTACTTACCTAGGCTATAATAGTACGCTAGAAATAATAAGCTAGTAGCTCTATTAGCTAGGATAATTATAGATAATATAGAGATTTATAAGGAACTATAATATCTATAAAGGGATATATATCTAGAGGTAAGCTAAGAGGGGCTTCCTTAAGCCCCTACTAATACCTACCTAGTTATACTTAGACCTCTTAATAGACTTTATTATAAACTTACTACTTATAAAGGATAACGCTAGCTAATACCTATAAGTTATAGTAAATAGGCTAGGTAAGTTAGTAATATTAGAGGAGATAGGTATTATAGAGGTAGAAGCTTATACCTACTAGTTCCTTACCTCTTACTTCTAGTTCTATAGGTTCCTATATAATATTATTAGTAATTAAGGGTTTAACTAGGTAAGCTACTTCTAAGCTAAATTCTATTGCCTTATTAATATAAAGAGGCTATTAAGTACTATTTACTACTTATAAACTAATAGTAATACTAAGAGATAGAACTAGGAGATATAAGCTAATTTATATATATTTATAACCTAGGTATAGGATAACTAGAGGTAGCTCCTATCTACTACTTAGCTAGCGCTCTATAATAGAGTTAGTAATATAACTAGGCTCTTGCTATTCTTCTTAGAATATAGGTATTATACTAACCCTATACCTATAGTAAATAATATAGTAAAGGAAGTCCCCTCTAGGGATATAGTAGCTACCCTCCTAGTAATAAGACTATAGGAGATAGTAAACTTTATCTAAGTAAGTATCATAGCTACTTAGTAGTATAGCAAGGAGAATATAAACTAGTATAGGATGCTTATAGAGGAGTATTAGGTAAGTAATAAGGTCTAGCTTTTAATAGCTAACTAGAAGAGCCCTTAGCCTAGTAAGAAGTTATTATAGTTATATTATAAATATACTATAGTTAGAGTCCCGAGCTTATATATTATTAAGTTAGATATACCTAGTAATATCTACCTAAAGTTCTATATAGACCTCCTCTAGAGGGTACTAGAGGACCCCTTACCTATATAAATAAGGATAGACCCCTAGCTACTACTAATTATAACTAATAATAGCGAATTTAAGTAGTATATAGAGGAGATATATATAGCGTAATAGAAAGTAGTTAGGCGAGGGCGGAGATATAAGGTCCTAGTTAAGTAGGAGGGGTATATAGAGCCTACCTAGGAGCCTATAGAAGCTAGTATAGAGACTACTATAGTAAATAGGTATAAAGCTTTATATAGCCTAGTTATAGATAATAATAGCGACCTAGCTTACGCCTAGGGGGGAGCTAGCTAGGAGGGGGGATAGTATTATAAGCTACGCCTAGGTTAAGCCTACCTAGGCTTCTACCTAGGTTTACTACCTTAAGGACCTACCTAGGGCCTACCTAGGGCTTACCTAGTTATTCCCTATAGACTAGTAAAATCTCTACTAGAGAGGAAAACTTCCCCTTTTTCCTCTTTAGCTTAAATAAATATTATTATAGCGACCTTATATTAAATAAACTCGGGTCTAACCCCTCGTAAAACGTAACTATAAAGCAGTAGCTTATTAAGTAGAAATCGCGCTCAGATTACTATTTAGTCCGTGCGCAATTTCTATATATTTATAGCTATAAAGCTAAGGATTATGAATATATATATATATATATAAGGTTATTCCTATTATTAGAATTTATATAGATTTTTAAAGTATTTATTCCATAAAGGAAATACTTTTATAGTTATTATTTTATGTTTTATAGTTATTAAAGTATTATTAAAGAGATATTATATAGGTATATAACTA
>JAVHLU010001091.1:0-38132 GCA_036785755.1 Colletotrichum ledebouriae
GCCCCTTCGCAAAAAGACTATAATAAATTCACCTAGTTCGCAGGTATAATTTAGGAAACACTATATAGGTATTTTAACCTATACCCTCTACTAGTTAAGGAAAATAATATAGGAACCCTATACGTTCTTACTACTTATAAGCAAACCCTCTAAATATTATAAAGTCGGATGCACGCTATATTAGGGCTAATTATATTAGAGCCGAATAGGCTACTAAGGCTCTTATAGCCTAGAAAAGCCACTATATAAGATAACTCCTTAACTTAAAAGGTCGACCTTCTAATAAGGTGCTAAAGGTATTATAAACGCTACTATATAAGAAGTAACTCCTTAACTAGAGAGGTCTTTCCTAAGAGGTTCTTATAGCTAGAAGTATAAGAAGCTCTATAAGTAAGGCTTTATACCTCTCCCTTATCCTTATCCTTATCCCTATAACTTATAATAAATCCTTAACTATATTAATACTAGACCCTATATATAAATATACTAAGCCTAAGCGAGGTATACCTTTTAGTATAAATAATATAGAGGGGATCGCTAGAGAGTTTAGCCTTAATATAATTAAAAAAACCCGCTCCTTTATTAACTACTCTACTATATATAGAGAGCGTATTATTAGTATAGCTCTTAAGAGGGCTTATTTTAATACCCCTATAGGGGATTTTATAAGGTATAATAGTATTAGAGCTAAATAAGTAAACTTAGTAGTAGAAGTTTAGTAGGTTGTTATATATCCTATAGAGTAGCCCTTCTTCGAGCAGGTCCTCTATATTACTAAGGCAGAGGTAGCCTAGGCAGCCTAGGTAAATATTAGTAAGTATAGCTTATGCTAACTAATAGAGAGAGCGTTACTAATAATAGTATAGCTAGTAGATAAAGTAGTAATAGAGGCGGTATTAGCAGCGTGGGTAGTGCGCGAGAGGAAAGGTCGATAGTTTCGTAGTCTATTAAATAATTAAAAACCACGTTATTATTAATATAAAGTTAAAGATCGTGAGGCTATAGGTATATATAAGTGCGGCTATAGTTAGGAGAGTTATAATTATATAACTAAAAGCTATATATTATTAGGAGGCGCGGAGGTAGAAGGTCTATTGCACTTAAGCAGGTAAAATCACTATGCAGTGGCTAGAGGCCATAGACTAGACTTTATAGTTATTAGATCTAGATAGGTTAGGAAGCTATACTTTTAAATTAGACAATATAATAACTTTAGAAGTATAATGTATAGGCTCTAATATAGTATAGTTACAATAATAAGATAAGAGAGATATTATACTAGGGAGCGCTAGCTATAGCTAGCTCTAAGGAGAACACCTCTATTAGTAAGGTTACGCTATAGGTAGAATAAATCTAATTAGTAATACTATATATTTTACTCTCTATACTAGGGAGCGCTAGCTATTAGCGCTTCTAATAGGACATTAATTATAATATCTAGTATTTAATATAAATAAATAGTATAGTAATATCCTTATATAGTAGTCTCCTCTTAATATACTATATCTTATATACCTCCCGCTCTTATTAGATATATATATACTAATAGAGATAATAAGAGATAGGTGGTAAGTATACTATAAGCTATACTAAGGAGTAGCTGTTTATTTTTATAGCTTATATATTACTTAAAATCTATAGGTATCTTATAACAAAGATAAATAAGGAGATCCTCTAAAAATTAAAAGTAATTCTTAATAACTACTTTATTAAAAGTATTCCTTAATAACTACCTTATACAATACTTTAAAGTTTTATTTACTAAGTCTAGTTATACTTAACTCTATCTAATTTAATAAGGGTATGAATATACTAGTAAGTACCTATTCCTACTAGCTACTAGCTTCTATACTTATTAGAGATATATATATTAATAAACATAATATGGAATAGGAGGTAAGTATATTATAAGCTATACTAATAAGTAGTTTTTTATTTTTATAGCTTATATATTACTTAGAATCTATAGTTATCTTTTAGAGAAGTAGCGCTAGTAAGCTATATTTCAAGAAATAAACTTTCTTATTAGAATATATAGCGGGGATAATGACTATATTAGTAAATAATTCAGTTATCTCTTTATATAATACTCTTTTCTTAATATATAGTCTTTTATATACCTCTTACTCTTATTAAAGCTATATATACTAAGGGAGATAAAGAGAGACAGGAGGTAAGTATATTACAAGCTATACCAATTAATAGCTTTTTATTTTTTATAGCTTATATACTACTTAGAATCTATAGGTACCTTATAAAGAGGTAGCATTAGTAAGCTATATCTTCTTAACCTATATATCTCTAGAGATAACTTTAAGGTCTAATTTAATAATAAGAGCTAGCTTATATACTATTTAAAATCTATAGGTACCTTATATAAAAAATAAGTAAGTAGAATCTAAAAAGCTTAAAAGTAGTCCTTAATAATAAGGGCTTTATGCTATATTCTAAGGTTTTATCTCCTAAGTCTAGTTATAACTAACTCTATTTAATAATAATAAAAGCGTAAATATACTAGTAAGTATCCGTTATTTACTTAAAGAAATAGACTTTCTTATTAGGATATATAGCAGGGATAATTACTAGACAAGTAAATAATGTAATAACCTCCTTATATAATACTCTCTTCTAAATATATAGTTTTTTATATACCTCCTGCTCTTATTAAAGCTATATATATTAAGAGAGATAAAGAGGGATAGGAGGTAAGTATAATATAAGCTATACTGATAAGTAGCTTTTTATTTTTATAGCTTATATATTACTTAGAATCTATAGGTATCTTATAAAGAGATAGTATTAATAAGCTAAATCTACCTAACCTATGTATCTCTATGAATAACTTCAAGCTCTAAGTTATTAATTAAATAAATAGATATAGATAAAGTTAATATACTTACTAAGCCCTAGCTAAGTTAAGATAAGTTTCAATACTCCTAAGCTAAGTTCTAGCTTATTACTCTACCTTAATCTCCCTTTTTATTATTCTTCCTAGTAATAGCAGATCTTAAGATAAAGAGATATAAGGCTAGTATTATTAATATTACTAAATTTAAGAAGTTTAGAATAATCTTAAAGACTACCTATAAGGTAGTATTACTAACTAATATAAAGCTTAGTAAAACTTAGTAATAAGATAACCTCTATACTTACTTATAATCTAGTTAACCTAGTACTAATAAGGAGTATAGCTAGGTATTAAGCTATAAAGCTAGGGGCCCCCTACTTAGTCTAAAGGCGATAAATAATCCTATAACAAATAGGTTAAAGAGGTTCCTATTAGGAACCCGCTAGAGGGATCTATTATTATTACCCTTATTTTATAGCTAATTAACGAGTTACTTACTAGGGGATAAGTTTAGAGAAGCTAAAATATTATATCTAAATAGCTATAAGTAGTTCGAATTATAGATAAAGATACCTAGTATAATAGCACGAGGGTATAAAGTCCTTAGTTATTACTAGGTATATACTTATAAACTAAATAGGTATAGAAAGCTAGTTAAAGTTAAGGCGAGACTTATTATAAGAGGAGATTAATAGCCTTATAATCTAAGGGATATATATATTATAACCCTAATAGGAATATTCTTTATAACCCTAATTATAGTTATCTGTTGATTTAATATAAACCTCTTATAGTATAATATAGTTAATACCTTTATCTATGCTAATCTTAATAAGGAAGTCTATATAGAGATAGCGCCTAGGTATTATAGGAATAGCTATATTCTAAAGCTACTTAAGGCCCTTATAGACTTTGCTAATTACTACTATTATAATAATAATACTTAGAAATAGGTTTTATAATATATAGGTTTAAGCGAGTAGCTAGTAAAAACTACTACTAGTATAATCAGATCCTATTCTTCTTTTATATTAATAACTATAATTTATATACCCCCTATTAGAAGAGTTAAGGGCTAGAGTACTAATCTATAAACTTTAACTATAATATTACCTTAAAGGAGGTAAAGATGTTTAATAGTTTCTAGGGATTAAAGTTATATAAGACCGACCTAACTATAAGCTATAGCTATTATAATTATCCTTCTTTAAGAAACTAATAAAACTCCTTAATAATAAACCTATAAGAGATTATAATACCCTAATAGTATAAAATAAACTACTACCCTATAATAGAGAGGCGATAAAGAGTAAAATTAAAAGATATTGATGGAAAGTAGGGTCCCTCCTATATACTATAATAATAACTAGACCTAATATCTTATTTATAATTAGTAGACTTATTAGATTTAACTAAAACCCTAGGCCTAGTTACTATATAAAAGCAAACTATATTATATAATATCTTATATATATAAAGGGACTATACCTAGAATATAGAGTTCCCAAGGGATTAATTAAAAGCCTTAAAGTAGTATTAAATATAAGTTTTACTAATAATACACTAGATAGAAAGAGTTTATAATTATTTACTATAAAGCTGTTTAGAGGAATAATCTTATAGAGAGTAAATAAGTAGAGTATAGTTATAATATTAATAATAGAAATAGAGCTTCTAGCCCTCTTATAAGTAGTAAAAGAGGGATTATTTATAAGCTAGCTAATTATAGCCTTATAAGTCTCTCTCTTAAATAATAAACCTCTTATATTTATAAGTATAACTATTAATACTATACTAAAAGTTATAATTCAGTATAATAACCTATAGACTATAGGCCTTATTATCAAGAAAATAGTTTAGCTATAAATGAGACTCCGCTACGTTAATATCTATAACTACTAGCTGTACTAAGAGGTTAATAAGGGAGATATTAAGATTATTTATACCCCTTTAGTAGAGCTAATAGTAGATAGCCTCACTAAAGCCCTCCTATAATAGTCTTATGAGAGGTTTATTATATAATTAGGCCTTATTAATAAGCTATACCTAATTATACGACCTAAAAGATAGAGGAGTAGTAAGAGGCTGCTACTATTAGTAATAGTAAACCTAGAATAGGGTAAGTCTAACGCCTATAGCTAAAGGGGCGCCTTATTACTACTAATTATTATTAAATTAATATACCAAATACTATATACTAATAATTAAAACCTTCCCTATAATACTATAATAAGGGATTAACCTAGCTATTAACTATAAAAAGGAAGATATCTAACTCCTTAGAAGCCTCTCCTCTTTAGTAATTTAACTCTCCTAAGATCCCCCTTATTACTATAAGGCCTTAGGTAAATGAGCCTATAATATAAGGGTATAGGAGATAAAGGGAAGGGTAAGTAATACTTTAAGTTACTTAGCTATTACTTAAATAACTTTATAATATTTCAAGGATAATAATAGAGAATAATAGTAAAGAGATAATACCTAGTATATTATAAATACTCTTAACTTCGTCCTTATAAGTACTACTATTAAGAGTACTAAGCTAACCTCCTAGATAGCTTACTAACTAATAAACCTAAAGATAAAAAGAAAGTATTATAAGGGATTATTATAAGCTGTATCAGGCGCCTATATATATAGGTATATTAGAGTAATTAACATAAATAAACGAAGTATTAGATAACTTTAAATATACTATATTTAAGCGATTTAATATTAATAAGTAAGTTAGCTAGTTATATTATATTATATTAAAACTAAAGGGGTATATTAAATTAACCCCCTAGGTATATATAGTAAAGTATAATATATATATAAAAGTAGTATAAAATCTAGCCTAAATCGGGTAATATCTACTTTAGCTAGTTTTAAATATAAACTCCGCCTAGATCTATATATAGAGTTTTTAGGATAGTTATATATTAATTTTTAGTTACCTTTTGCACCCCATACCGTATGATTCGACGGATAGGCTAGTTCTAGCTTGGTCCCCTGGAACTGAAGGGGCGTGTCAAATTGGCGTACTTAAGCGCCTAGAAGTGACAGATTCGCAACAATAAGCGGATCCGCACATCTTTTGCGAATGTGATACGCTGCTAGGGGGTGGTCCGACTTACTAGACTGCTAATCTGCAAAGTCTGCTATGGTGGCTGTTATGGAGGTGGACCCGTGCAAGTTGAGCTGACTTTCGATGATGACTTTGATTATATCAGGTAGTTCAGGACAACTCTGAAGCCGCGCAAGACCGTGCAAGTTTATCTTCGTAGTATCATTTTGGTCCAGGGGGGAATTAGATTTTTAAACTCGAAATATCACTGCTGGCGACTGAAGCCTCCCTCCCTTAGGCGCATGTCTGTTCTATATGGCATTCTGTCACTGATATCCCCTCTCGAAGGAATCAGTCTAGACCAAAAACCAGTAAACCTTGCATCTCATGCTACTTGACGCCTTGACGCCTACTCAGGCAGATTCTCTGCATACATCCGGGACCTTACGAAAGTGGCCTTCGTTTAGACGCGCGATCGGTTTCTTGCTTCTCTCTTCTTATAGCATCGAGTGAATGTTGAGCACCCTGGAGGCTTGTTCCAGAGCATCTTCATCGAGATATCGAGGGCGCTCTCACTTTTGTTGCAATCCATCTTCGTGCCATATATAGCATCCTCGGGACTCACTCAAACGAGTCATTTGCAGCTTGATTCGTGACATGGTATTATCTAGTCATTTGGCACGGCTGCGCCTTGATACTATTACCGATACTGTTATCGATGTCGGAGAATACTAGGACAATAACGTGCGTATCCTGTTGCCCGCAGTTGTCCAGGCCTCACAAGTCTTCCATCACCACCTGCCGCTCTGCCTCTAGACCTCCAAACGTCTCAAACTCCAGGGCCCTGCGGACGTCAACTTCTGTAAACGCCTCTGGTTCGTTCAGAAAGCTCAGTCCATCAACGGCCTTTCCTCCGCAGGCCCTCTCCAACGCCAGGAAGGCAAAATGGCCACCAACGACCGGTCTGGCCATGAAATGCGGACCAGGCCATCCGCCGGTGCCCTCTGTTTCATATAGATCGGTAAGAGGTCGGTCTGACGCAGATTTAGCATGTGCTTCCTTGCTGGCCATATGCTGCAGACTTACCAGTTGTCGTCTCGTTAACCCAAGTTGCGATACTCTGGAGAATCTCCGTCCGAGTTTTCTTGCTCGCAACAGCCGCGGCGAAGAATTGCCAGTCACTCTTTGTGTAGAGGTGTCGGCTATCCAGCGGTAGACCGTAGTGCTGCAAGACGGCATGGTACCAGTTGCTTTGCATGCTGTAAACCTTGTCGGGGATGAAGGAAGACTTCGACTCCATGCCCAGCATCTTCTGCAGCAAGCCTGAAATCCATTCACCATACGAAGTCTTGGTTTCCGGAAGGTGGAAGCAGAGCAACGAGTCCGCGTACAAGTTGTAGATGGTCGTCCAAGATCCGAACCAGGTATACGCCAGCTTGGCATGGGAACCGTCTCTCGAGATGCCAAAGCCCTGCCACTTGTCGATGTACTCGTTGGCGATCTCTGCGTAGTACTTGGAATCGTCTGTCTTACCAAGGACATTAGAAATCTCTGCCATTGCCTTGATGCCAATGATACCCTTCAACGCCAGGTTTGTTTGGTTGGCCAGCCATCCCGCAAAGTCATCAGTGCAGAGTTGGTTTGCCGGGATGAGAGACTCGCGCACGAGGTATCCCGTCCATTTGGCCCAGAGCTCGTACGACCTGGCCACCCATCTCTCGGCTTCTTTGGATCCTATCAAGGCACTAACAGCAGAGGATCGGTCCATCCCGTAGGCATCAGGAAACAACCCAAGTGTTCGAGGGCCAGTCTTCTTAGACTCCGATGATCCGAGCATTTTGGCGTACCCCTCCACAGACTGAAGGAAAGCTGGCTGTGTGTCATACTTGAAGGCATTGACAAGCGCCAGTCCCATGATGAGCATATTTCCGCACTCCTCCACGGGCATATACTCGTCCCTGCCGTCGGGATGCCCCGTGGCGTTGGGGAAATGAGCACCCAGGTCATGCATACTGTAGTCATTGGGATATTGGCCACTTAATTGGTGCTCCAACAGAGGTTCCAGCAGGTATGCAAGCCAACGAGGGTTCGTGTACAGGAAGAATGGAAACGCGGGAAAGATGACGTCGACCGTCTGGAAGTTTCCGTTCGAAGAGATCTCCTTTAGGAACAGAATTGGGTCGTCAGGGGTTCCGGAAAACTGTGTTGCACCAAGAACCTGACGAGCAGATAACGCGGCAATGTCCTGGTAGTCCTGAGATCCCGAGGCAAAGGCATTGAGTGCAAGCTGACTTGAGTAGTTCCCGGCCAGCAAGTTGGCTGCAGCAAAATCGTCGTAATGATACTGGATCAGCTCGGGAGACGTCGCACAGTAGAAGGACCATAGAGGCCTCATCTGCGTCAGTCCCCTGGCAGCCGCGAACTGAACAACCGGGTCTTGCACGAGGGCGAAGGTGAAAAGCACGCTTTCTGCAGATGACAAGCCAGCTCCCGTCTTGTTACTGAGGTGGAGAGTGCTGACGAAGGCAAAAACTGGCTCCTCATCCATGATCTTCCTATACGTGGTGTCTATCTCGTTCATCAGTTTCCCTTTGGTCGCGAACTGCTGTCGCAAAAGAGCAGACGTCCCAGCCTGATGGTAGGCATTAGCAGGGCCGGTGAAGTAGAGGGTGCCCCATTCTGCGTGGTCGGCGAATTCGGTAAGAAGCTGCTCAGTTTGGCGAGAGACCTGCCATGTCTTGAGAGCTGCAATATTTTCCTGCACGGCCTTCGGCTTTCTCAGGTTCCAGACGATCTTGTTGTCTCTGTTGCCACTAACCCACTCGCCGTTCACGTCGGTATAGACATTGATGTCAAAAGCGCCCTCGGCGTAGACAGTCAGATACGCTGCAGGAATCGACTGGCGGAAGGTAGAGGTTGGCGTGATGGGAGACAGGAAAGAGAGTACGACCTTGACCGGCGCAGAAGACACCTTAGGAGGAGGAATCGAATACGATAGGTTCGTAGTAGAAGCATCAAAGGTCGCGCCCAAGTAGGTTGGGAAAGCTACATTGTAGTATCGAGGAGTTTGTTAGCTCATGATGCTCGTCATTGAAGACTGGCCCAACACACTTGGAAGATGACGACAAGGAATCCTGGGGTCGCCCGAGAAGCGGATAAACGGTTTTAGAGTCAGGCACAGAGGCCATCACCGAGAACCCAAGCTGAAATCACGCTTGTGTCAGCAACAGATAGCGGGCGAGAACAGCTGCGCGAGAGCTTACGCTGCTTCCGGTCCAAAACATGGGCCAGTGTTCCCATGGCGCATCGCGCGCATTGCCCAGCCAAGTGCTGAGGTACGGGTTGCGGACGATCAGAGGAAGAACCGGAGGAGTCAATGTAGATGCGCTGACCGTCATTACGACGGCCAGAAACGAGAGCAACTGCATGGCGAATAAGACGTCTCGAGACCAGCTCCAAGCACGATCAGGCACCGATTGCCGGGCAATCTCACAGGACAGCAGAACTATTACGGCAGGCGGAGCTCTTGAAGTATGATGAGATTTCCAACACAGACGATGATGCTTGCGTCTGTCTTCTTTGTGGCTGTGCTTTGAGTCGCAGAAGAGCATAGGAGAAAGGAAGAAAGGAGAAATGGCGAGGTGCGGTGAGAGAAGGGAAAAGTAGGAAGGTGGCGTGGCTCTCAGAACAAGAACTTTTTCCTCGGTCTTGTTTTGCGCCAGCTCAAGAGCAGCAGCAGCAGCAAGCGCTTGACTGAGGTAGCAATGGACGACGGCCGGCGGTGCGTACATAGCCCATCCTGAGCCGGCACGGCAAAAAATTAGAGAAATCTAGGGTCGAAGCTACCCGGGGGTGTAGGGCGTCGCGGGCTCGCATTTACACCCCCTACTTATATAGGGGGGCAAAAAAACCTATACTATATTAGAAAGGGGGTTCTATACTAAGTCTACCCTAAGTTTAAATTTTATGTTATTTATACCTAAATATTATTCTATTTAAACTAATTAAAAAATACCTAATTACTCTATTTTAAAGATATTTTTTTATAATACTTATTCTATTTAATAATTTTAACTTAAGTCTAGCTAAAAGGGCTCTTACTACTCTCTATATTTAATATTAATATACTAGCGCTAGCTTTATTTAGAACTATAAGGCTAATATTATTAAGACTATTTAAGCTATAACAATATAATATAATATAGCTTATATTAGTATTTTAAGGCCTCTAGCCATTGCATAGTGATTTTACCTACTTAAGTGCAATAGACCTTCTAACTCCGCGCCTCCTAATAATATATAGCCTTTAGTTATATAATCCTTTTCTAACTATAGCTGCACTTATATATACCTATTATACTAGATAGCCTTATAAGCTTGAACTTTATATTAATAATAATATAGTTTTTAATTATTTAAACTATAAAACTATTAACTTTTCCTCTCGCGCACTACCTGCGCTACTAATACCGCCTCTATTACCGCTTTATCTACTAGAATAGCTATACCGTCGTTAGTAACGCTCTCTCTATTAGTCGGTATAAGCTATACTTACTAACGTTTAAGCCTTAATAGGCCTAGGCTACCTAGGCTACCTCTACCTTAGTAATATAGAGGACCTGCTTAAAGAAGAGCTACTCTATAAGGTATATAATAACCTACTAAACTTCTACTACTAAGTTTACTTACTTAGCTCTAATATTATTATACCTTATAGAGTCCCCTATAGGGGTATTAAGATAAACCCTCTTAAGGGCTATATTAATAATATACTCTCTATATATAGTAGAGTAGTTAATAAAAGAGCGGGTTTTATTAATTATATTAAGGCTAAACTCTCTAGTAATCCCCTCTATATTATTTATATTAAAAGGTATACCTCGCTTAGGCTTAGTATATTTATATATAGGGTTTAGTATTAATATAGTTAAGGGTTTATTATAAGTTAGATAAGGATAAGGAAGAGGGAGAGGTATAAGACCCTACTTATAGCAGAGCTTCTTATACTTCTAGCTATAAGAACCTCTTAGGAAAGACCTCTTTAGTTAAGGAGTTACCTCTTATATAGTAGTATTTATAATACCTTATTAAAAGGTCGACCTTTTAGGTTAAGGAGTTATCTTATATAATAGCTTTTACCTTATTAAAAAGTTTAATAAGTATATTACTACGAGAGCCTTAGTAGCTTATTTACCTCTAATATAATTAGCCCTAGTATAGCGCGCGTCCGACTTTATAATATTTAGAGGGTTTACTTATAAGTAATAGGGATATATAGGGTTCTTATATTATTTTCCTTAACTAGTAGAGGGTATAGGTTAAAATACCTATATAGTATTTCCTAAATTATACTTATAAACTAGGTGAATTTGTTATAGTCTTTTTGCGAAGGGGCTGCGGCGTAATTCCGAACTCAATATTAATATTTTAAAGTATCTCTACTTACCTAAAGCTAGAGAGAGTGTTATAAAGCTAAAGGGCTAGCTTTAGTTATTAATACTAATAGAAGATATACCTTTAAAGCCTTTATAATCTAACTTTTAGTTATTAGGTTCTTAAGAACTTTAGTTATTATTAAAGAGATTACTAATAGTCTCTAAGTAACTTAAAGCTAAAAGCTAGTTTTATAAAGTTTAATATCTACTTAGCTCTAGAATTTTCTACAGCTTAAGAAGTCTAGCTTTATTAAGCTAATTAAGCTCTACTAGACGGGAATAGAGTTAGATCTAACTCTAATTTAGGACTTCTTTAATTAACTAAATACCTCTATCTACTTATCTAATATAAGGGGCTTTAAGATCTAAAATATTAATAAGTCTAGCTATTAGGTTCGTAGTTACGCTATAGCCCCCTTATAAAAAGACTATAATAAATTTACTTAATTTATGGGTATAATTTAGGAAATACTATAAAGGTATTTTCGCTTATACCCTCTACTAGTGAAATAAAATTATATAAGAACCCTTAATATTCTTATTAAGAAGTAAACCCTCTAAGTACTACTATATAAAGTCGGATATATACTATACTAGGGCTAGTTATTTTAGGGATAAACGGGCTATTAAAGCTCTTATAGCCTAAAAAGGCCACTATATAAGAGATAACTTCTTAATTAAAAAGGTTAACCTTCTAGTAAAGTACTATAAACGCTACTATATAAGAGATAACTCCTTACCTAAAGAGGCCTTTTCTAAGAGGTTCTTATAGCTAGAAGTATAAGAAGCTCCATTACTGTAAGTAGAGCTTCATTCTTCTCTCTCTTCTTCTTCTTTATTTAACTTATAATAAATCCTTGAAGATATTAGTACTAAACCCTATATATAAAATCGCTAAGCCTATATAAGGTATATTTTTCTAATATAAATTATGTATAAGAGACCACTATAGAGTTTGAAATTAATATAATTAATAAAGCTTGCTCCTTTATTAACTACTCTATTATATATAGAGAGTATATTATGAATGTAGCTCTTGTGAGGGCTCTTCTTAATACTCCTATAGAGGAAACTTATAATTATATTATAAATTAGTAAGTAAACTTAGTAGAAGCAGTTAAGTAAGTTAAGGTATACTCTATAGAGTAGCGCTTCTTTAAATATGTTCTCTATAATATTAAGGCAGAGGTAGCCTTTTAGAGGAATATTAATAGGTATAGCTTATATTTAATAGAGAGAGCGTTACTAATAGCGGTATAGTCAGTAGATAAAATAGTAATAGAAGTAGTATTTAATAGTAGTGCGGGTAGTATATAAGAGGATAAGGTAATAGTTTAGTAGTATATTAGTACTTAAATAATTAAAGACTATATTATTGTACAAAGTTAAGAATTATAGAGCTATAGATTCATATAAGTGTAGCTATAGTTAGGAGAGAATTATATTACTAGGCTCTATATATTAATAATTAATTCTAGAGCTAAACGGGCTACCTAGGCTCTTATAGCTTAGAAACGCCCTCTTTAAACCTTCTAATAAGGTGCTATAAAAGCTACTATATAAGATAACTCCTTAACCTAAATAGTTAACCTTCTAATAAGGTAAATACTACTATATAAGAGATTACTCCTTAACTAAAGAGGTCTTTCCTAAGAGGTTCTTATAACTAGATATATAAGTAGCTCTATACATAGAGCCCTATACCTCTCCCTCTTCCCTATAATATATCCTTAGAAATACTAGTACTAGACCCTATATATAAAAACGCTAAGTGTCGGGCCCACACATCGCACTAAGCGAGGTGTGCATGGCTCGGATATTCCGGGATATGGATTTACGCCCAAATATAGGTTATTTATATTAATTATGAATAAATACTAAATTATATATATATAGGCTAATTTAGCCCCTTTTTACTAGATATATATATATATATCTTAATATATTAAGTCTCGTATTATAATCGCTAGCTATATTATTACCTAATAGTTATAAGCCTAGTTAACTTCTAGTTATAAGGGGTTAGACCTAAGTTTATTTAATAAGAGGTTGCTATAATACTATTTATTTAAGCTAAAGAGGAAAAGGGGAAGTTTTCCTCTCTAGTAGAGATTTCGCTAGTCTATAGGGAATAACTAGGTAGGCCCTAGATAGGCCCTAGGTAGCTCCCTAAGGTAATAAACCTAAATAGAAGCCTAAATAGGCTTAACTTAAGTATAGCTTATTATACTATCCCCCCTCCTAGCTAGTCCCCCCCTAGGTATAGGCTAGGTTACTATTATTATCTATAACTAGCTTATATAGGGCTTTATATCTATCTACTATAGTAATTTCTATAATAGTTTCTATAAGCTCCTAAGTAAGCTCTATATACCCCTCTTACTTAACTAGGACCTCGCGCCTCTACTCTTAGCTAATTACTTTCTATTACGCTATATATATCTCCTCTATATACTACTTAAATTCGCTATTATTAGTTATAATTAGTAGTAGCTAGGGGTTTATCCTTATTTATATAAATAAGGGGTCCTCTAGTACTCTCTAGAGGAGGTTTATATAGAACCTTAGGTAGATATTACTAAGTATATCTAACTTAATAATATCTATGCTTAGAACTCTTATTATAATATATTTATAATATAATTATAATAGCTTCTTACTAGGCCTAAGGCTCCTATAGTTAGCTATTTAAAGCTAAACCTTATTACTTACTTAGTACTCCTCTATAGATATCCTATACTAGTTTATATTCTCCTTACTATATTACTAAGTAGCTATAATACCTACTTAAATAAAGTTTACTACCTCCTATAGTCTTATTACTAGGAGGGTAGCTATTATATCCCTAGAGGGGGTCTCCCCTACTACGTTATTCATAATAAGTATAGGGTTAGTATAGTACCTATACTCTAAAAAGAATAGCGAGAGCTTAGTTATATTACTAACCTTATTATAAAGCGCTAGCGAAGTAATAAGTAGGAGCTACCCCTAGTTATCCTATACCTAGGTTATAAATACCTATAAGATAGCTTATATCTTCTAATTCTACCTCTTAGTATTACTATTAGTTTATAAGTAATATATAGTGCTTAATAGCCTCCTTATACTAGTAAGGTAGTAGAATTTAGCCTAGAAGTAGCTTATTTAATTAGACCCTTAATTACTAATAATACTATATAGGAACCTATAGAACTAGAAGTAGGAGGTAAGGAACTAGTAGGTATAAGCTTTTACTTTTATAATACTTATCTCCTCTAGTATTACTAACTTACTTAGCTTATTTATTATAACTTATAAGTATTAGCTAGTATTATCCTTTATAAGTAGTAAGTTTATAATAAAGTCTATTAAGAGGTCTAAGTATAAGTAAGTAGGTATTAATAAGGGCTTTAGAAAGCCCCTCTTAGCTTATCTCTAGATATATATCCCTCTATAGATATTATAATTCCTTATAAATCTCTATATTATTTATAGTTATCCTAGCTAGTAGAACTACTAGCTTATTATTTCTAGCGTGCTATTATAGCTTAGGTAGGTAATTATACTTAAGTTATAGCTCTACTAAATAATCTTTATATAGAGCTTGCTTAATAGGTTATTATTATCCTCCCTACTAAGTACCTATAGCCTCCCTATAAATATTAGCCTTCTCTAAATATTAATATTATACTTACTAATTTAAATCTTAGCTTTAATATCTAGTAGGAAGCTCTAAAGCTAGTAGGTAACTATATAGTATATAGCTTTATATATTATATCCGTCTTCGTGGTTTCTAGCTATAATACCTATAGTTTAGGGTTACTATTAAAGACTATAATATCTAGGATATTAGTATAGCTCTTTTAACTTCTCCTTACTAAGGGGCTAGCTATAAGGTCCTCGCGGGGGTAGGTATAGTTTAATATTAGCTATAAGGCCCTCCCCTATTTCTACTTATTATCCTACTCTCGTAATATATCTTATTCTCTCTAAGAGAGGGTATTAGGGGCTATTACTTCCTTACTATAGTAGTATTTAATAATAAAGTTATATTAATATAGCTCCTCTACTTAATAGCTCTAGTATTCTATAACGTGCTATTTCTTTATAAAATATTTAAGGCCCTAGTAGTTAGTTAGTACCTTAAAAGTAGTTATATTATATAGCTCTACTCTCTATGTAAGAAAGAACTACTAGGAGCTCCTTATTATAAATAAGGTAGTTATACTCTATAGGTAAGAGCTTCTATAAGTAGAATACTATAGAATACTAGGTACCCTATAGGTTAACTTATAAGAGTACCCCTCTTAGTATAAATCCTAAATAGTTAGTTTTAATAATAGTCTTATCTTTTAAGTTAAACTAGTAGAGTACTAGCTAGGTATTAAAAAGCTATTTAAGCTATAAGAAGGCTTCTTCTTAGTTATCTCCCTATTAGAACGTTATATTCTTCTTAATAAGTAGTATAAGTAGTTTAATAATATCCCTATATTCTAATATAAATATACTATAATAATTTATAAACCTTAGGAAGCTCTAGACCCCCTTTAGAGAAGTAAGGGGTAACTACTTAGTAATTATATAGAGTTTCTTAGGGTTATAGGAAAAACCCTCTCTTATTATTATAATAAACCTTATATACTTAACCCTCTTAACTAAGAACTTTTACTTTATAGAGTTAAGGTTTAGCGCTATATCTACTAGCCTCTAGAAGACCTCCTAGACCTTTCTCTTATAATCTTCTTTTATTCTATTAGAGTAAATTAATATATTATTTATATAAATAGTAATAAAGCTATTAAGGAAGTGTTATAAGGTATTATTAATAAATTACTAGAAGCTAGTAAGGGTATTAATTAAGCTAAATAAGTAAACTACTTACTTAAATAACCTATATTAAATATAGAATATAGTTCTCTCTTAGTACTCCTATACTACCCTTAACTTATAAAAAGCTATTACTATATCTAGCTTAATATATTACTTAGCTATACTTACTTAATATAGGGTTTTAGAGATTAGTAAGAGGGGGTAATAGCTTTTCTTAGTAATTATATTAAGAGCCTTATAGTTAATATAGAAGTGATTCCTCCCCCTAGCCTCTTTATAAAGAGTACTAATACCCTAGTAAGTAAGCTACTAGCTTTAATAAACCCCTTATCTAAGAGGTCTTATAGGGTTTTTTTTAGTACTAGTAGCTCTTTTCTTAATATATTATAAAAGAGGCCTTAAGGGACTAGTAGCTCCTTTCTATCTAGTTTTAGTATAAGGTTAATCTAGTAGTCTACTCCTAGTTACCTAGGGGGTAATAAGTAAGCCTTATTAGGGTTAAATAACTTAGGAAACTCCCTTAAGACCTAGCTTAGTAGATAGTATTATTAATCCTCTTTTAGTTTTAGGCTTAAGGCTTTCTTAATATCTATTAAGATAATAGCTTATATTAATACCTTTATAATACCTTCTTAGTCCTTACTCTATTATCTCGCTAGGTATTAGTAGATTATAGAGAATAAGGGTATATTAAGGAACCTTATAACCCTTATTTCCTTTATAAGAGGCGTTCCTTTTTAACCCTTTAGATATAGCCTAATTTATCCCCCCTTATAGTATACTTAGTAAGCTATAGTATTATAAACAATCTAGTTTTATTCTATCTAAGGGCGCTCTAAGAGGATATTAGAATCTAGGCTATTAACTATATATATAAAGATATACTAGGTATAACTACTTATTTCTAAGTTAAATACTATTATAACTAGCGCATTACTTAGTAATAGTTTACTAAGTATATACCTCCTTATAAGTTAGTATTTCTTCTTAATATATAGAAAGTAAAGGTATTAAGCTAGGGAAAGGTTAATTATTATATAAGTATTACTCCTAGTATCTACTAGGATATAAACTAGATATCCTCTACTAACTCTAACTTAAATAATAATAAGCTTATTATTAACTAGTTATTCCTATTTATATTTTTCTTAACTTAATATCTCCTATTTAGTAAGCTTTAGGGCTTAATTTCGCTCTAGAGTTAGTTTTTTCCTAACTCCTTATTTTCTTCTAAGGAGTTAGCTATTACTTAGTAGTTATTTATAACCTTATAATATAGTAGTTCTTCTTTTAAGGTCTTTATTTTTATAACCCTAAGTAGCTAGTCCTCTTTATTAGAGTAGCGCTAGGTAATATAACTTCTAGCTCTATAAGTATAATAAATATAGGGGTCCCTTATACCCTTCTAAGGCTATTAGTATTATACTAGGGGGGTACCTAAGGAGGACCTAGAGTTTTAATAGTTATTATATCTCGCCCCCTTAACATATAAGATATATATAGCTCTAGTTATATAAGTATCCCCCTTAGTATTCTTAGTAGTAAGTCTCTAGTAAGTTATTAAGTAGTTACTAGAAACCTTTTAGCGCTCTATTTCCTATATAATACTCTAGACTTTTAAGAGCTAGCTATTATAATTAGCTAGTAAGTTAATAATAATTAGGTAATCCCTTAGCTTAAGGATAAGAGAGGCCTCTAGAAGCGAGATCTAGACTTAACTAAGCTAGTTTATATTACTTATATTAGCTAGTATTTACTTAAATCTTAATAAGAAGGTTACTAGGGATTTATTCTCTTTCTACTAGAAGGTTTATAGTTAAGCTATAGCTTATAACTAGATATTTAGGTCCTGATATATCTAGTCTAAGTAAGCTATAAAGTTCTTAGGGTTATTCTTTCCCCTACTCCCCCTAGCTTTATAGAAAGTGTAAGAATACCAAAGGTATATCTAAAAAGTTCTATAATAATCTTATAAGGTTTATATAAACCTTAATAAATAACTATAGTACATATAGTTATATACCTATATAATGTCTCTTTAATAATACTTTAATAACTATAAAACATAAAATAAAAGTATTTCCTTTATGGAATAAATACTTTAAAAGTCTATATAAATTCTAATAATAGTAATAGCCTTATATATATATATATATATATTTATAATCCTTGACTTTATAGCTATAAATATATAGAAATTGCGCACGGACTACATAGTGATTTAAGCGCGATTTCTGCTTAATAAGCTACTGCTTTGTAGTTATATTTTAGAATATCTTACCCCTTACTTCGTGAGGGCAGGATTTATAACTTAGAAATAATATCATTAATACTCTCAATATTTAACGATTTCTCTATTAATTAATTCCAGGAAAAATACCTCCTTATACTTAAATTTCTCAGCTTTTATCACTATATTACTCAGCCTATTAATATCTATTATTCAGGCTGTTTTACCGCCCCTTTCGCTACTTATATACCTATTCTTATAAGTTATAAGCCTAGCCTAAACCTTTTCAATAACCTCACACCTATTTAACCTCCTTAAAACCATAATAAATACCTTAAACCTATACTCTACCTTAAGGTTACCTATTTAGGGTATTCTTTTAATAGATATAGCCTTTATACTCCCTACGTAGAGTTAGAGATACTAGTAGGACTAGTTTGCTAGCTTCGAGATCGATACCTTCTACGTGAAGCTATTTAGAACCCCGAAATATTTAATTATACTACTATTAATACCTTTGTTACTATAAAACGAGATAATATATTAGCTAAGCTATTCGACCTTGCTTTAGCTAATTACCTATACGATATATCCCTAAGCCTTTAAAGCTCTTGGTTTACCTATATCTATACTGCTTCACGATCGAGGCCTAATATAGACTATATACCGTTAGTTATCCTAACTATTAAAAGGTCTACTACTACTTAATATTTACTTCAAGACCCTGAAAGAAAAATAAAAGAGGAGGAATAATAACGAGTTAAACCTATAACCTCTGGGTTTTAACTATATATATATAATAATAACAAAGCTATAGTTAATACTACTAAGCTACATAACTATCTTATCTTACTATTATGAAATCAATACTATATTGGAGCCTATATATTATACTCCTAAGGTTATTATAATGTCTAATTTAAAAGTGCAGCTTCCTAAGCTATCTAGATCTAATAACTATAAAGTCTAGTCTATACGTATTAAGGCCCTACTTATTAGTAAAGATATAACTATAGACTTATCTAAGCCCATAGATAACAATAATATAGATCCAAATAATAAGCCTCTTAGCTATTAAGTTCGGAATTACGCCGCAGCCCCTTTGCAAAAAGACTATAACAAATTTACCTAGTTCGTAAGCATAATTCAGGAAATACTATATAGGTATTTTAACCTATACCCTCTACTAGTTAAGGAAAATAATATAAGAACCCTATACGTTCCTACTAATTATAAGTAAACCCTCTAAATATTATAGAGTTAGACGCGCGCCGCACCGGGGCTAATTATATTAGAGCTAAATAGGCTACTAAGGCTCTTATAGCAACGCCCTCGCTAAACCTTCTAATAAGGTAAAAGCTACGATATAAGATAACTCCTTAACTTAAAAGGTTAACCTTCTAATAAGGTGCTAAAAGTACTATAAAAGCTACTATATAAGATAGCTCCTTAACCTAAAAGGTTAACCTTTTAGTAAGGTATTATAAATACTATTATATAAGAGGTAACTCCTTAACTAAAGAGGTCTTTCCTAAGAGGTTCTTATAGCTAGAAGTATAAGAAGATCTACTACGAGCAGGGTCTTATACCTCTCCCTCTTTCTTATCCTTATCCCTATAACCTATAATAAATCCTTAATTATATTAGCACTAGACCCTATATATAAATATACTAAGCCTAAGCAAGGTACGCCCTTTAGTATAAATAATATAGAGGGGGTTACTAGAGAGTTTAGCCTTAATATAATTAATAAAACCTGCTCCTTTATTAACTACTTTACTATATATAGAGAGCGTATAATTAGTATAGCCCTTAAGAGGGCTTACCTTAATACCCCTATAAGGGACTTTATAAAGTATAATAATACTAGAGCTAAGTAAGTAAACTTAGTAGTAGAAGTTTAGTAGGTTATTATATACCCTATAGAGTAGCCCTTCTTCGAGCAGGTCCTCCGTATTACTAAGGTAGAGGTAGCCTAGGCGGCCTAGGCCTATTAGGGGAATATTAGTAAGTATAGCTTATGCTAACTACTTTAATATAGAGAGAGCGTTACTAACGATGGTATAGCTAGCGGATAAAGCGGTAATAGAGGCAGTATTAGTAGGGCGGGTAGTATGCGAGAGGAAAAGTCGATAGTTTCGTAATCTATTAAATAATTAAAAACCACGTTATTATTAATATAAAGTTAAAGATTATAAGGCTATTTAGTATAACGGGCACGTATAAGTATAGCTATAGTTAGGAAAGTTATAATCACGTGACTAAAGGCTACATATTGTTAGGAGGCGCGGAGTTAGAAGGTCTATTGCACTTGAGCAGGTAAAATCACTATATAGTGGCCAGAGGCCGGCTCTTAGCTATATATAGCTATTTTGCAATAAAAAGGCCCTAGCATAGTGGAATAAAAATAATAATAGAAATAATAATAAAAACAAAAAGCCTTCTACCTCTACTACTACTGAGGAAGTTAATTTAACTACCTCAAGGGTTATAGAAGAAGTAGAAGAAGAAAATAATACTTCAATAACCCCCTATATATCTATGGATTAACCTGTTGATTAAAACGAGGATCCTATAGATCTTAATAATTCTAATGAAGATCAGGAATTTGAAAACGTAAATATATCCCATAATATCCCTATAATAATATAATAACTAATAATATAACCTTAGGTACTTTGATTTAATAGAGTATTATAACTAAGGAAAAGGACTTAGGATTAAGGCGTTATAAATAATATAGAGGGGATTACTAGAGAGTTTAGCTTTAATATAATTAATAAAACCCGCTCCTTTATTAACTACTCTACTATATATAGAGAGCGTATTATTAGTATAGCCCTTAAGAGGGCTTACCTTAATACCCCTATAGGGGACCTTATAAGGCGTAATAGTATTAGAGCTAAATAAGTAAACTTAGTAGTAGAAGTTTAATAGGTTATTATATACTCTATAGAGTAGCCCTTCTTTAAGTAGGTCCTCTATATTACTAAGGTAGAGGTAGCCTAGGTAGCCTAGGCGAATATTAGTAAGTATAGCTTATACTAACTAATAGAGAGAGCGTTACTAATAATAGCATAGCTACGAAGGCGTTAGCTAACTTAATTAAATAAGAAGACTATAAAGATAGTAAAGACTTCTAGCAGATAAAGCGGTAATAGAGGCGGTATTTAATAGCAATATAGGTAGTATATAAGAGGAAAAGTTAATAGTTTCATAGTTTAAATAATTAAGAACTACGTTATTATTAATATAAAGGTAAAGATCGTGAGGCTATCTAGTAGGGTATATATAAGTATAGCTATAGTTAGGAGAGGATTATATAACTAAAGGCTATATATTATTAGGAGGCGCGGAGTTAGAAGGTTTATTATACTTAAGTAGGTAAAATTACTATATAGTAGCTAGAGGCTAAGCTAAATATATAGCTTTATTAGATATAGCAAAAGAGGCTCTATATATATATAAGAGCTATAACTTTATACTTAATAAATTAGGCTATAAAAGCCTTATAAAGCTTAAAATACTTATAGATAATATCTCAGCTTAAAGATTAGCTAAGAATCCTAAATTTTATAAAAAGGCTAAGCATATTAATATTAAATACTATTTTACTAGAAGTCTAGTTATAGAAGAAGAGACTTTCCTCTTTTATATGCAGTCTAGTAATATTATTGCGGATATATTAATAAAGCCTTTAAGTAAGATAAAATTCCATAACCTATGATATATAATAGGTAATAATAACAATAAAATAAATAATAATAATAATAATAATATAAATAATAATAACCGTATTATAGATCTAAATAACTAGACTATAATAATAATAAAAGTCTAGCTTTCCTTTTTATACCTATAAGATTTAGGTTTTTAGATTTTTCTACTAGTAATTATTATATAATATAATACTCTAAGAATTTCCTCTTTGTTTTTCCCTACTAGGTTTTAAGAGTTTTTATATTAGAATATATAACCTATAAAGAGAGTATAATAATATAATATAACATAACATAATAATAAGCTATATATAAATAAAATATATACCTTACGGGGGGGGGTATAAGAATACCGAAGGTATATCTAAAGAATTCTATAATAATCTTATAAGGTTTATATAAACCTTAACAAATAACTATAGTATATATAGTTAATTACCTATATAATATCTCTTTAATAATACTTTAATAACTATAAAATATAAAATAAAAGTATTTCCTTTATAGAATAAATACTTTAAAGATCTATATAAATTCTAATAATAGCAATAACCTTATATATATATATTTATTAAGCTCGGAATTACGCCGTAGCCCCTTTGCAAAAAGACTATAATAAATTCACCTAGTTCGCAGGTATAATTCGGGAAATACTATATAGGTATTTTAATTTATACCCTCTATTAGTTAAGGAAAATAATATAAGAACCCTATACGTTCCTATTACTTATAAGTAAACCCTCTAAATATTACTATATAAAGTTAGACGCGCGCCGCACTAGGGCTAATTATATTAGAGCTAAACGGGCTACTAAGGCTCTTATAGCCTAGAAACGCCCTCGCTAAACCTTCTAGGAAGGTACTATAAAAGCTACTATATAAGATAACTCCTTAACCTAAAAGGTCGAACTTTTAGTAAGGTACTAAAAGTACTATAAAAGCTATTATATAAGATAACTCCTTAACTTAAAAAGTTAACCTTCTAGTAAGGTAAATATTACTATATAAGAGGTAACTCCTTAACTAAAGAGGTCTTTCCTAAGAGGTTCTTATAGCTAGAAGTATAAGAAGCTCTACTATAAGTAGGGCTTTATACCTCTCCCTCTTCCTTATTCTTATCCCTTAACTATATTAGTACTAGACCCTATATATAAATATACTAAGCCTAAGCGAGATACGCCTTTTAATATAAATAATATAGAGGGGGTTATTAGAGAGTTTAACCTCGATATAATTAATAAAACCCGCTCCTTTATTAATTACTCCGCTATATATAGAGAGTATATTATTAGTATAACCCTTAAGAGGGCTTATTTTAATACCCCTATAGGGGACTCTATAAGGCATAATAGTATTAAAACAAAGTAAATAAACTTAGTAGTAGAAGTTTAATAAGTTATTATATACCCTATAGAGTAGCCCTTCTTTAAGTAGGTCCTCTATATTACTAAGGTAGAGGTAGCCTAGGTAGCCTAGGCGAATATTAGTAAGTATAGCTTGCGCTAACTGCTTTAATATAGAGAGAGCGTTACTAACGATAGCATAGCTATAAAGATAGTAACGACTTCTAGTAGATAAAGCAGTAATAGAGGCGGTATTAGCAGCGCAGGTAGTATGCGAGAGGAAAAGTCGATAGTTTTATAGTTTAAATAATTAAAAACTACGTTATTATTAATATAAAATTAAAGATCGTGAGGCTATTAACAGGTATATATAAGTGCGGCTATAGTTAGGACAGGATCACGTGACCGAAGGCTATGTATTATTAGGAGGCGCGGAGTTAGAAGGTCTATTGCATTTAAGCAGGTAAAATCACTATGCAGTGGCCAGAGGCATATATATATTTATAATCCTTAGCCTTATAGCTCTAAATGTATAGAAATTGCGCACGGACTATATAGTGATCTAAGCGCGATTTCTGCTTAATAAGCTACTACTTTGTAGTTATATTTCAGAATATCTTACCCCTCACTTCGTGAGGGCAGGATTTATAACTTAGAAACAACATTATTAATACTATTAATCTTCAACGATTTCTCTACCAATTGATTCCAGGAAAAATACCTCCTTATACTTAAATTTATCAGCTTTCATCACGATATTACTCAGTCTATGAATATCTATTATTCAGGCTGTCTTACCGCCCCTTTCGCTACTTATATACCTTTTCTTACAGAAAGTAGAGACTACTTACTAGGGTATAATATCTAAATAGGAGTTACTAAGGTATTATACCTCTATATCTATAGTATAGAACGCCTTATCTATAGTAATATTATACCTTATTTATTATACTTAGGTAGCATATTCCTTCTACTTACTTAAAAGGGGTAGTAGCTTTTAGTATATTATATTAGGTATTACTAGTACTTTACTAATAGTATTTATAGGGGTCTATATAGCTATAAATTATCTATTCCCCTATTTAACCTCTTATAACTATTACTAGAGGGACTCTATTACTACTACTAAATTAGATCATAATAGCTTATCTTAAGTTTTAGCTATATTATTATTAACTATGTTATTAACTAGTAGGGAGTAGTGCTCGACCTATTATTATTACTATAGTAATAAGCCTAAATATATAAGGGGTTAGACCTAAGTTTATTTTATAAGAGGTTACTATAATACTATTTATTTAAGCTAAAGAGGAAAAGGGGAAGTTTTCCTCTCTAGTAGAGATTTTGCTAGTCTATAGGGAATAACTAGGTAAGCCCTAGGTAGGCCCTAGGTAGCTCCCTAAGGCGGTGAACCTAGGTAGAAGCCTAGGTAGGCTTAACCTAGGTGTAGCTTATAATACTAGTAAGAGCATTTAGATCGTGAAGTTATTATTTAATAACCTATAAAAGCTATGAATTAGCAAAGTAATTTATAATCCTATAACTAAACTCATTATAATCCTAGTATTTAATTTAGCTAAGTAATATAGCTAGCGATCGTATTAATAGAATAATAAGCTAGGGAAGTCTAAAGAGATTAGCTAGGCTCCCCTAAATCTAATATTATCGAACGAATTCCCTATTATTAGAGGAAACGCTAGAAAAGCCCCCTCTTTATTAATAATAAATCCCTTATCTAAAAAACGAAACCAGAGCTTAAAATAAGCTTAGATAATATAAATACTAATACCCCTCGCTTATGAAGCGATAATAACTAGGTTAAATAGTATAGCTATATTTTAATAACTACTAACTAGTATAGAGTTAAAGATTACGCTAATCTAGATAAGACCATTATTAATAATAAGCCTAATCTTATCCTTCTAGATAATAACGACCTATTATTTGATAATAGAGCCCGAATTACTAAACTATAGTAAAGAGGCTAGTTAGAAGAATATAAGCATATTAGAGATAACTTAGTAAAGCTAAGTAAAGATATTATAATATTACTTAACTAGGTCTATTTAAGCTAAGTTACTAATAAACCTAACGCTCGATCGCTCCTTAAGGCTCTATAAAAGTAACTTTAACCTAATAACTATATGAAATAATATTATATCCTTTAGTAATATAATACCTATCTTTATTTAATTAAGAGATCCTAGTTATTTAAATAGTTAATTATATACTAGGAGATCCTAGAGGAGGCTATATAAGCTAAGACTCTATCCTTGATAAGCCTTACTATATAAGTATCTAACTTCCTTAATATTATTAAAGAGATCGCTCTAGAGTATTATATAGGAGCTGCTTTTTCCTTCTTAGATAATAACTATAGAACTAAGAGCTAGAGTAGAATAGAGCAAGCTTCTCTTATATAAACTATAAGTATAAATTAAGCTTATAGGTTTTGCTATTAGGTCTATATATTGTATCTAAACTAGCTAACTCTATCCAAACTACTAATAAAGTTAGTAAAGGGATTAAGTTTTGTAACTTAGTGGGCAGAGGATATAGAAAGCTACTACCTTAAGAACTTCTAATTACTAGAAGGATAATAAGCTAAAGTACCCTACTTATAACAAGTATTATTAGATAATAGACTACTTTTATATAAATCCTATAATTAGGCCGAAGTTATATAATATAAACGACTCTACTAATAAGTGTTATATTAATATAGGAAATAAGTAGTTATAGAACCTAAGGAATAATAAGGTATAGATAAAATTAGAAAGTACGATTAAGGAGTTAAGGGCTAGGTTAAGTAGTACCTAGAGGAGTAATAATAGTTATTAACTATCGCAAAGCTATTCTCGATCTCAGGAGCGCTGCAATAATATATATATTTCCCTCTATAGCTAAGATACCTAGAGTAATAATAAAAGCTTCTATTCTTCTTCCTTCTATAGTACTAACTAAGCTAATTTTCTAGTAGGTAATACTCTCTATAATAGCGTTATCATTAAATATAGCACTACTTTGTATATCTATACTAATATTAACTATATATTTAACTTTAACTACTCCTAGTAAAAGCGAATGCTTATTAATAGAGGGATTATAATAGCTAAAGCTATTGGTAAGATAAAAGCTAAGCTAAACTAAGGCGGGATAGGTAAGAAGGGTATTATAATATTAAACGTATAGTTCTATTTATTATACCTTATAACCCTCCTATTAGTAAAGGTCCTATAGCATAAGGGGCTTACCTTTATAACTAAAGTCCTAGGCCTTAAGAATAGGTATAGCGAAGTCCTCTACTTCACGCTTTATGAATTAGGTTAATATATTATTAAATACTACCTATATAAAGAGGAGGATTATACTAAGACTAATAAATACGTGCGGTTTGAGGTAGATAATAACTAGTTATATATAGGGTTTAAGTTATTAAAGACCTAAATGTTCTCTAAAGCTAAAGCTTAGCTATAGTATTAAAAACTTAGCTACCTAAGTACTAAAGGTCTTAAATAACTTATAAAGATTACTATAGGTATTAAACTTAAAGGGATTATAAAAGATAAGTATAAGGCCTACTTAGTAGGTAAGGCTATTTAATAAGTATTACGGAGACCCCCCGACTATTAGCTAATAGCGCCTAGTAATTATATTATAATTAACTTCTTCTTAATAAGTAAACCCTATCATAGGGAGAAGTACTTCCTACTATTAGGCGATTACTAGTCTAACTTTATATAGGGATATACCCTATATACTTATAAGGAAGGCCTTAAAGCTATTGAATAGATTATTATATACCTTAAATAATAATATAGTATTACTATCTCTATCCTTAGGCTTGATTAGGATATAGCGCTTCGTAACGCCTTTAATATATAGGTAGCTACTAAGGGTATACTTATTAAAGGATTAGTAGACTATACTAATACCTAGAACCCTATAGAGAGGTATAGTAGTATTATATTTATAATTACTAAAGCCCTATAGTACTAGTCGAGGTTCCCTAGGTCTATAGCTCTAGAGCTTATTAAAGCTATAATATATATAGCGAATTAACTAGGTAGATATCGTTATAATTAGGCTCCCAAAGGTTTTATTAATAAGTAGTTAAATAAGTAGCTAAACGCCTCGTATTACTACTCTAAAGTTTTATAAATTAGTTATATAAAGAGATATAGCTACCGAGCCTACCTATTAATAATAACCTATAAGTATAATAAAAAGCATTCTAATAATACGCTACTAAGAGCGTATATTAGCTATCGTTTTAGGTATAATAGTACTAATATCTATAGGATATAGGTACTAGCGTTAGGTAAAGTACTATATATATATAATTTTATATTTAATAAAAGTACTCTACATAATCTAACCCTTAAAGATACTAGTCTCCTTTATTAGCAAGAGCTTTAATTTATATTTAAGTAGCTTAAGATAAAGTAGCTAGATCTAATTATAGAGGAACTTCCTATAGACTTTATAATATAGGATAGGGATAAGAAGCTTTATAAGCTAATTTATAGCTTTAAAAGGATACCTAGGAAAAGACCTCTTTGGTTAAGGAGTCACCTCTCGTATAGTGGCGTTCACCTTTAGCACCTTGCTAGAAGGTCGACCTTTTAGGTTGAGGAGTTATCTCATATAGTAGCTTTCGTAGCACCTTTAGTACCTTACTAGAAGGTTAACCTTTTAGGTTAAGGAGTTATCTTATATAGTAGCTTTTACCTTACTAGAAGGTTTAGCGAGGGCGTTATTATAAGAGCCTTAGTAGCCCGTTTAGCTCTAATATAATTAGCCCTAGTATAGCGCGCGTCCGACTTTATATAATATTTAGAGGGTTTGCTTATAAGTAGTAGGAACGTATAGGGTTCTTATATTATTTTCCTTAACTAGTAGAGGCTATAGGTTAAAATACCTATATAGTATTTCCTAAATTATACTTGCGAACTAGGTGAATTTGTTATAGTCTTTTTGCGAAGGGGCTGCGGCGTAATTCCGAACTCAAGGATACCTAGGATAACTTTAACGCTTAACTACTAAGTCCTATACTATTATAGGAACCTTTAGTTATACCTACTTTAATTAAGGGGGTAGGAGGGGTAGTGTAATAATAAATAGCGCTCCCTTCAATAATAATAGCTCTTATTAAACTAGGGTAAGTTATAGATGAAATCGCAGACTTAATTAAGGTTAAAGAACTAACTCTAGCGCTATCTTAAATAATAGTATTAGTAAGATTAACAGGCAGGCCTTATATGTTCTATGATAATATACTATTTAGGTAAAGGATTCTAATAAGCTAGCTCGATTACTAGCTAAGTATTATAATAAAGTCTTTAGTAAGATAATACGCCTAAGAGGCTTCCTAAGGCTAATCTAACTCTCTATTACTAACTAATATAATTAAGGATAAGAATAGAAAAGACGCTTTAGTAGAAAGCTTAAGTAAAGTTTACTATTAAGATCTCTAGCTAGTCCTAATAAACTATATAGAGGCTTAGAGATATCTATACTAGATAAAGTAGCTTACTACTATAAATATTAAATATTAAACTATCTAAATAAGGGTATTTTTAGGCTTATATAACTTAATAATATTAAAGCTAGATACTAAATTCTTCTATTTAAATAAGTATTTATATATAAGTTTAATAAGTATAAGTATCTTAAAAAGTTTAAAATAAGGATCTACGTGAGAGGAGACCTATAACCTGCGGATAGATTAGATACCTATACTTTAAAACTCGCCTTATACTTATTTAAAAGCCTTATAGTAATTATTGTAAGATCTTATGGGAGATATCGGGTAGCTCGGGGTAGCTCGGAAGGCCCGGATATTAGGGCGCGATAATATTCAGGGAAAATCTCAATAAATCTAGCATAATATAGTATAGAATTATATAGAAAATAATATAGGAACTAATATAGGAACTAATATTAAAAGATATTCTTAATAATATTATATTCTCTAAGTTCTAATTACTCCTAAGAGGTATAAGGGGCTAAATTATTCTAAAACATAACTATAAAAGCAGCTAATTTTCTAAGTAGTTACGCTTAGACCCCTAAGTAGTCTATACCCCACTTAATATACTTATATAGAGAATATTATAAGGAATACTTCCTTATTAGGAAGTATATAGTTATAACATATATATGATTTTATATAGAATTTTAAAATACTAAAGTACTATTATATTATTATTTTATTATTATTTTATCATACTATTTAAGCTATTATATAGCTATATAGTATATATATACGTATTGGCGTTAAGTTATAAAGTTACTAGGTTATTAGGGTATTAGGTTATTAGGTTAAGTTATTAAGGTTGGGTTATTAAGCTAGCTTATTTTATTTATTTAATTCCTTAATAACTCAAGGTATTTATAATAGAAAGATTATATTATACTCTAGAAAAGAGTATTTATTATAGTTTATTAAGTGTTTATAAAGAGTAGGTTATTAGTATTTATTAATATAAGATATTACTAAGAATATAAATTATATATTCTTATATCCCCCTGTAAGGTGTGTACGCTAGTATATAGCTTACCGTTTTATATCTTATGTTTTATGTTTTATATTTATGTTTTATGTTTTATGTTTTATATATTATATAAGGTGTAGATCATTATTAATAGTTATTTATTACCCTAAAAGGGTATCGTAAAAAGATAGAAATTATTCTTCCTATAGCTATTGGAATATAGCTATAAGACTACCTTTTAAAAAGGTATATAGTATAGTAATTCATAAACTAGCTATACTCTTACCCTTAAGCTATATAATAAGAGAGTAAATAGGAAGGTAGCTATCCCTAAAGCCTTCTTTTATTAGAACTAGCCTAATTAGAATAGAATAGTTTATAATACTACTAAAGCTATACTTAATAAATATAAGGATAGATATAACTTAAAGGTATAAGAGGTTTTTATTCCTGTTAATATAACGCTTCTAGATTAGCTTAATAAGATAGGAGCTAGTACTAGGAAGCTATAGGAATAGATAGATTAATAGAATAATAATAAGAACTATTCTAAAGGCTAAGCGACTTTAGTAGCTATCTCTATAAACTTACCTAAATGCTTATAGACTAAGGTAATTTAATTTAATTATTATATAATTAATCCTATTTTTAAAATAGGTATTATAATAGAAGATTAGGATTCTATATTACTTCTACTACTAAGGCGTATTGCTATCCTAGACTTTATTATAACCTACTAGTAGATTACTATTACTCTTTAAAGCCCTATAAATATACTAATTAGAGGGATTATTAATAATAGCTTAGCTATTAACTTTATTAATAAAAGTTATATTAAGCGCTTAGGCTTATAGAGTAATATAGTTAAGATAAATATAGGGATCTATAGGATTACTAATAGAGAGTAGAGAACCTAATTTATAAGTATAATTATAAATAATATTTATATTAGTAGTAACTAGATTTAAGATATTAGCTTTTTTGTTTTCCCTAAAAATACTTATAATAAGGACCTAGTACTAGTAGCTCCTTTTATTTTAGAAACTTAAATAATACTAGATTATATATAAAACTAAATTATTAGAGTCCTTTAGTCTAGGAATATTAAGATTAATATCCTATTATTATTTTATATAGGAGATTTAACTACTCGCTTCTTAGAAATTATTACTAAGATAGATTATTTTATTTCTTCTTAGTATTAACATACTCTCTTATCTCTTATTAAGGAGGAGAAATAGAGGCTATTACTAATAGATTTAATATAATAATAAGCTTAGATTTTATAAGAGATAATTAGTAAGTTAATAATACTAAGGATAAGGAAGAGCTAGATATAACGCTAGGGAGTATAAAAGTATATTAGGATATTAAAGTAGTTTAATAAGCTTTTAAAAGCTCTGAAAACTTATTAGATAAAGTTAAGTAATAATTAAACCTAGATAAGGAAGTTATTACGTTTTTTAAAGAGTTTAGATTAATTCTTAGTAGAGTCCTACAAATTATAATTTATAATAAGGTTACTCCTAAGCTTAATAAGATCTATAAAGCGATTATAAGCACTAAATATATAATAAGATATAATAGCTATAGTATTAATTATTAATATTATATTTATAAACCTAAGAAAAGAATATTAAAGAAGGAAGTACCTAAGAGGAAGTATAAGTTAATATATTAGAGAGGTATTAAAGTTATTATAGCTATAGAGGCTACTTTCTCTTATAATAATTATAAACCTATACTAATAATACCTATATTACTAATAGAAGATATTAATATAATATATAAGATAAAGGATAAGAAGATTTAACCTATTAAAAATACTATGTTAAATAGTTTAACCCTATATAGAGACCTAGAGTAGAGGTTAAAGGCGTAGGTAAGGGATAAGGAGAATATAATACTAGATCCTAGCGCTCTATTTATAAGCTTAGTTATATTAAAGTTTTTAATTATTAAATAAGGAATAAAGCTTATAAGGAGCTATCTTAAAGACTATTAATTATCTATAGCTTAAAGAAATAAAGCTCTTTTTAGCTATTCTTATTATAAGAGAGAAGGCTTTAGCTTAGGAATTTAAGTATTATAGCTCTGTATATCCTTTTATTATACCTCTATAGATAATCTAAATAATATTATATAAAGCGTAGTAAGTAAAAGGAATCTTAATATTAAGAGGACTAGAGTAAGGTATTATTATAATTCTAAAGAATAGACTAAAGAAGGGAATCCTTAAGTAAGGTTATATAGCTTATTATAATCTATTCATCCTTATATATAAGAAAGATAGTAAGATAAGGCTTATTAACTAAGTAATTAAGATAAATATAGTTATAATATAGGTTATAGTACTACCCCTTTTAATAGATAATTATTTAGAAGACTTTACTATATATTAACTTCTATTACTACTAGACTTCTTCTTAAGATATAACTAAGTCCCCTTAGACCTTATAAATAGAGACTTAATAATATTTATATTACCTATTAGGTTACTATAGATATATATATTACTTTAAGGAGTAATAAACCTAGTTACTTAGTTTATATAGGTTATAATTAGAATCCTATACGAGCTTATCCCTAGCTATTATAAAGCCTTCCTTGGCCTCTAGCCACTATATAGTGATTTTACCTGCTTAAGTGCAATAGACCTTTTAACTCCGCGCCTCCTAATAATATATAGCCTTCGGTCACGTGATCCTCTCCTAACTATAGCTATACTTATACGTGTCTATAGCCTCACGATCTTTAACTTTATATTAATAATAACGTGGTTTTTAATTATTTAAACTACGAAACTATCGACTTTTCCTCTCGCGCACTACCCGCGCTACTAATACCGCCTCTATTACCGCTTTATCCGCTAGAAGTCGTTACTATCTTTATAGTCCTCTTATTCGATTAGGTTAGCTAACGCCTTCGTAGCTATGCTGTTATTAGCAACGCTCTCTCTGTATTAAAGTAGTTAGTATAAGCTATACTTACTAACGTTCCCCTAATAGGCCTAGGCTACCTAGGCTACCTCTATCTTAGTAATATAGAGGACCTATTTAAAGAAGGGCTACTCTATAGGGTACATAATAACCCGCTAAACTTCTACTACTAAGTTTACTTACTTAGCTCTAATATTATTACGCCTTATAGAGTCCCCTATAGGGGTATTAAGGTAAGCCCTCTTAAGGGCTATATTAATAATATGCTCTCTATATATAGCGGAGTAGTTAATAAAGGAGCAGGTTTTATTAATTATATTAAAGCTAAACTCTCTAGTAATCCCCTCTATATTTTTTATATTAAAAGGCGTGCCTTACTTAGGCTTAGTATATTTATATATAGGGTTTAGTACTAATATAGTTAAGGGATAAGGATAAGAATAAGAGAGAGGTATAAGGCCCTTCTTATAAAGCTTTTTATACTTCTAGCTATAAGAACCTCTTAGGAAAGACCTCTCTAGTTAAGGAGTTACCTCTTATATAGTAGCGTTTATAGCACTTTTAGCACCTTACTAGAAGGTTAACCTTTTAGGTTAAGGGGTTATCTTATATAGTGGCTTTTCTAGGCTATAAGAGCCTTAGTAGCCCGTTTAGCTCTAATATAATTAGCCCTAGTGCGGCGCGCGTCCGACTTTATATAGTAATATTTAGAGGGTTTACTTATAAGTAATAGGAACATATAGGGTTCCTATATTATTTTCCTTAACTAGTAGAGGGTATAGGTTAAAATACTTATATAGTATTTCCCGAATTATACCTGCGAACTAGGTGAATTTATTATAGTCTTTTTGCGAAGGGGCTGCGGCGTAATTCCGAGCTTAATAAAGCCTTCCTTAATAATATTACTATTAAAGAACTAACTTTATAATATAATAAAGAAGAGATTAAGTCTTATCTAGGGATTTATAGATTTATTTTAGAATATTTATAGAATATTAATAAGGTCTTAGTTAATTTAAAGCTAGTAAAGTAAATAATAGTAGTAGTTAAGTTATAATAAGCCTAGGAAGTAATAATAATTATTAGCTATAATTATAATACTGATAGGTGTTATTAAGAGGAAGCGAAGATAGTTAAGATCTATAAATAGGCTATTTATATTAATCTAATAGAGTTAAGGGCTTTCCTTAGGATTATAACGTTTTATAGATCTTAAGTAATAGACTACTCTACTATTATAAAGCTACTTATTAACTTACTTAAGAAGGATATCTTATTTAACTAGGAGGAGAAGTAGTAAATAGCTATAAATACCTTAAAGGTAATACTTATAAAGGCTTTAATCCTTATTACTATAAACTATAGCCCTAGAGGAGGAGATATCTACCTTATTAAGCTCGGAATTACGCCGCAGCCCCTTCATAAAAAGACTATAATAAATTCACCTAGTTCGTAGGTATAATTCAGGAAATACTATATAGGTATTTTAACCTATAGCCTCTACTAGTTAAGGAAAATAATATAAGAACCCTATACGTTCCTACTACTTATAAGTAAACCCTCTAAATATTACTATATAAAGTTAGATATACGCCGTACTAGGGCTAATTATATTAGAGCTGAATAGGCTACTAAGGCTCTCGTAGTAATACCCTTGCTAAACCTTCTAGTAAGGTAAAAGCTACTATATAAGATAACTCCTTAACCTAAAAGGTCGACCTTCTAGTAAGGAATTAAAAGTACTACGAACGCTACTATATAAGAAGTAACTCCTTAACTAGAGAGGTCTTTCCTAAGAGGTTCTTATAGCTAGAAGTATAAGAAGCTCTACTACTACGAGCAGGGCCTTATACCTCTCCCTTATTCTTATCCTTATCCCTTAATTATATTACTACTAGACCCTATATATAAATACGCTAAGCTTAAGCGAGGTATACCTTTTAGTATAAATAATATAGAGGGGATTACTAGAGAATTTAGCCTTAATATAATTAATAAAACCTACTCCTTTATTAACTACTCTGCTATATATAGAGAGTATATTATTAGTATAGCCTTTAAGAGGGCTTATCTTAATACCCTTATAGGGGACTTTATAAGGTATAATAATATTAAAGCTAAGTAAGTAAACTTAGTAATAGAAGTTTAGCGGGTTATTATATACCCTATAGAGTAGCCCTTCTTTAAGCAGGTCCTCTATATTACTAAGGCAGAGGCGGCCTAGGTAGCTATAGTAAAGTAACCTATGAATATTAGTAAGTATAGCTTATGCTAACTAATAGAGAGAGCGTTACTAATAACGGTATAGCTAGCGGACGAAGCGGTAATAGAGGTAGTATTTAACGGTAGCGCGGGTAGTGCGCGAGAGGAAAAGTCGATAGTTTCGTAGTTTGAATAATTAAAAACCACGTTATTATTAATATAAAGTTAAAGATCGTGAGGCTATGGGCACGTATAAGTGCGGCTATGGTTAGGAGAGGTGGTTAGTAACTTAGGAAAATCTAATATCAAGAGATTCGATAGGTGGAAGAGGGAGGAGACTCACTTACGATCACGTGACTAAAGGCTATATATTATCAGGAGGCGCGGAGCTAGAAGGTCTGTTGCACTTAAGCAGGTAAAGTCACTATGCAGTGGCCAGAGGCTATATCTACCTTATAGTTAATACTAGTAATATAGAATAGGGCAGAGTCCTAATATAATTTATTACTAACTAGTATATAGTCTCTCGCTTTAAGAGTAGTACTTAGCTAGGACCTAAGCTATTATATACTATTCTAAAGGCTTTAAAGAGGGTATAAAACTATTTATATAGATAATATTTTATCCTAGAGATAGATACTTAGATATTAGTTATATAACTTAATAGAGTAGCTAAAAACCTCTTAAGAGCCCTTATTATTTATTAGATGATATAGATTTAGATATTTAACTTTAGAATATAATATATCTATAATACTTAGAATATAGTAGTAGATAGCTTATTATAAAAACCCTAAGGACCTTCTAATATTGTTAATAAGGAAGCTAAGGGGGAGACTAACTTATAGATTAATTAATAGATCTTCTTTATAAATATAAAGGCTAGTTACTTTTTTAATTAAGCTTAATATTATAATAATACGTAATATATAGAGGAGGTCTTAATAGGGAAAATAGAGGTTATTAGTAATATAATAAATATCGTATATATACTTCTTATAAATTTATAAACCTATTTAATATATTCTTAATAAATCGCCTATTATTTAATAACATAGAGATACCCTCTAGGAATTTAATTAATAAGGTATTATAACTTTAAGAGTAGAGTATTATATTATTATATTTTAAGTTAGTTGCTTTTTACTAGACTAATAAATTAAAAGCTAATATTATAATAAGTTATTAATAATCCTAAGTAGTAGAAGAAGCTAATTATAAAGGCTTATAAAGAGAGTAGTTATTAAGGTAAGTAGGCTATAGCTAGAAGACTATCTAATTGTTATATCTAAGCTATATATATAATAGAGAGATTAGTAAATCTCTAAAGATTTATTCTAATTACTAAAAGTGGAGGGCTTAATATATAGATAATATAAGGACCTATAGCTCTATAAAGGGGCTACCCTTTATAAGGATCTTATTAGATATATAGAGAGTAAGTAAGTAGTACCTCGTTAAGATAAGGGATCTACTAATAAGATAGCCTAAAGCTTACTAGCTTAAGAGAGTAACTTTAGCTAAAATTAATAAGTTTATCTAGAAAGACTTATTTACTATTATAAACTATATAGCAAACCTATTATTAATAGAGGCCTAGAAAATAAGGATATTATTACTAAGTTTAATAAGAAGTATAATATAAAGAGGAAAGTAGTATCTATATATAACTTAAGAGCTAATAGAGTAGTTAAGACTAGTTATTAACTAATTACTTATATATCATTTATATAGACTAGAGGAGAGAGAGATATTAACCCTTAACTATACCTTCCTACTACCTTATTTATAAACTAATTAAGTATTTATAGTTTAATTAGCTTTAGCCTTTTTTATTTTTTATATAGATTTAAACCTATTACTTCTATTAAGACCTTAATACTAACCTAAAAGGTTTTTAATTAAAATTAGTAATAATAAAAGAAGAGGAGGTTTAAATATATCTATAAGCCTTTTTATAACTTAATAAGGATAGAAAATAAGCTAAAAGGATAATTAATAGTTAATATTAGAAAACTATAAATTACTATAATAATTAATATAAGAGGGCTATAAGGAAGGAGAGGCTAGAGGTAAGTAATTTAATATTAGTATTTAAATTAAGGGTTTTATTAATAGATTATCTATTAAAAAGCTTAATTCTTAATAATAAGGCCCCTTCTATATCTTATTATAATCTCTAAATACTCTATTATATTAATTAGTAATATTAATAAGTAATAAAGTTATTAGAAAGATATTTAATAGGAATTAACCTTATAAATTAATTAAAGCTCTTAAAGGATATTAGGAATTAAGTAATCTAGATATTTATAGATCTAATTTAAAAGGTAACTTAATAAAAGTCTTCTTAATACTAGGGAATAAAGAGTATAATAGCTATATACCTAAGAAAGAGGATAAGGAACTTATAATACCTAAGGAAAGTAATTAGGAGAAAGAGGAGGATTTATTATAATTAATAATATAATAAAAAAATATTTAAAAGGTTTAAAAAAAGTAATTAAAGCTTTAAAAGCTAAATAATAGCTATTATTAAGATTCTTAAGATAATAAAAGAGAAAGAAAATAAGTATATTAAGATAGAAGGTCTAGGGGATATATAAGGTTTCTTTTATTATAATTTATTTTAATTAATAATTTATAGACCTATTCTTATTTTCTTTTCTTTTTATCTCTTAGTTTAAAAGTTTAAGATTCTAAGGATAATATTCCTAAACTTTAGGGATAAGGGTAAGAGATAGTATTAATAACTCCTTATTTATTTAAGTACGCCTCCTTATAATTATTTAATATAATAATAGCTTAGATAACTTTAATATCTATTAGTAATTATAATAGGGTTATTAAGCCTAGGCAAGTATAAGACCCTTAACCTTCTAGTAATAATACTAAAGACCCCTATTACTAAATAAATATAAGATTAATAACCTAAGGATAGGAGAGAAGAAGAGAAGGAGAAAGAGGGTATTAAAACTATAGTTATTAGCCTCCTAGGGAGGATATTAATAGACCCTTCCTTACCCCCCCCCCCCCCCCCCCCCTCTCATTCTAAAAAGGATT
>JAVHLU010001092.1:0-38064 GCA_036785755.1 Colletotrichum ledebouriae
AAGAATATAATATACCCTAAAGGGCTACCCTAAAACGCTAATTTTCTACTACCTAACCTCAGAGGATTTACTTATACTAATCTATTAGGATATTATATAAAGGTAGTAATACCTCTAGTAAATATATGCTAATAAGACTATTAACTATATAGTATATTATAATAGCTATATTACTAGTAGGCGGATAAGGTATAGGTATACCCGCGCTAACTACTAGGGTTCTAAATAGAACTAGGGCGGGAGATAGAGCGATTACGCTATATATACTAGAACTACCTATTACTATAGAAGCCCTATTTAAACCCTTATTATTACTACCCTTCTTTACTACTTTAATCTCCTCCTTTTAGATAGTAATAGCCTCGTAGAGCGTAGCTCTCTAATAAGCGAGGGTCTATATATTATATTAGAAGATAGTTATAGAAACGAAGCGTATATAAAACCTTACCTTTCTAACTACTAGGTTATCTAAAGTCTTAGCTTTAGTATATTAATAGGTTATAATAGTAATAGGGGCGCTTATCTATTAATAAGGCACCTTACTCTTATAATAATAGTTATACTTATTTGCTATACTAAGTAAGTACTTTCTATTTAATAAGCTTAAGAGCTTACTTAAAATATATTAAAAGTAGCGCTTATTAAATAGGAGTACCTGCTCTATTTCTATACCTCTATTAGGGGGAGGAGGGCTAAGAGGGGACTTTAAACCGCCCTTATTAATACCCTCTTTCTTATCTATCTCCTTAAGGATTATAATAATAATGAGGTTAGTAATATTTTAGTATATAGTTATAATAATAATGAGGTTAGTAATATTTTAGTATATAGTTATAATAATAAAAGGATTATAACTTACTAGGAGCTATCCTCTTAAACTACTTAGGGGGGTAACCCTAGAGCTTCTTAAGCTATAAACCCTTATCCTTAGAGCTACCCCCTATAAGTTACTTCTACTTCTTTCTACTTACTACATAATATATTAGTATACTATATATTAATAATAAGAAGGAATAATATATATATAACCTTATTATTACTCTCTAGGGGAGGAGGGTATACCCCTCTACCCCTAGCTTTGCTCTTACTTTTAGTAGCGCACGCCTTCTCGAGGGCTATAGCCTAACTAATCTTCTTTTTAGGATATATCTATAAATATATTAGTATATTATAATAGCTTTAAGATTATCGCATATTATAAGCGTACGCGCGTATATATAATAAAGTTATTATTAGGACTAAAGTTAGGTATATATATAGTTATTATATTATATATAGGGAAGAGTTAAGAAGGTAGGAGGGTAGCTAGGTTATTTTATTTAGAATTAATATAATAGTAGCTACCCTACCTAAGCTAATAAGAGATAATAGATTCTACTACTATTAGTAAGAGTTAGTAAATAAAGGGTATTATAATAATAATAGTAATAGTTATAAAAGTAGAAAACTACGACTATTTATGCTTCGCCTATACCTAATATAAATAACTTTACTTTATTATCTCTTTTATTAATAGGCTTATTAATAAGTTATTTATTAATATACTACTTTATATTTAAGTATTTCAAGGGATACTACGTAGTTAGGCGCTTTTCTAGCTATAGCTATATCTAGGGGGGTATATTATAATACCTTTAGTATTACCTATTCCTAGTATAGCATGTAACTAATATTAGCTCTAGAGCAACCTTATTCTAGGGGTTATTCCTCTAACCGTGGTTATAAGTAACCACGTTATAGCTACTCTCGTTATAATAGATTAAGCTCTTTAGTAACTATAAATGTGGCCCTATAGGACGTTTCTCAACACTTCTCTTGTAACTCGTCAGTTGTCACAAGGAAAACCCAATTAGTGACATGCATGGTTTCACTGGCATGATGTTCCTACTCTATGCCGATGAACTCCATTTGCAACCCGATCATCGAGTGATTCCTTGGACCGCCACACTACTGCGACCTCACTGGGATCGGGGCTGAGTTCATTAGACCGCACGTGGCTGGATGCCTCGGCCTGTGGAAAACCATTCCGTCTGCGGTTATTGCTTGACCGAGACGCGGATCATCAGAACAACGCAGGGACTTGGCAAAATGGTATTCATTCCCAGAGATTAGACTATTGCGTCTTTAACGCTTCATGAATAAAGTGCCATATTATTATCTCGTCGTTGCAGCACATCTATCAAGGTAATCGAGGTAATTGATTTGAGCGTCCAATTATCTATTTAAATCACACAGATCACATCGTTCTATGAAAAATTCGTTTTGTTACTCTGATTGAATAGATGGTTCTAGGTTGATGGACCCTGCATCCTGCAGGCCGAGGATGCACCTCAGGAGAGTAGCAAACATACCCATGCAGAGCCAGAGAGAGCAGATGATCTTGCTGGACCCGAGTTCGTCAATATATTTCAACACAACGTGGAATATGACTTCTTCCCGAGCCAACGGCGTCTGGACAGACCACAGCAGTGGAATTGGAATGCATAAGATCATAATATCTGTCCTCTGCCATTGAGCTAGGCGCCGAAGCGTGTGGACGAGCTGCAAAGCATACGTGACGGTAATCGCAAGCACAATTTAATTCGAGATGTTCAAGGCACATGCATCTAGAAGGTGTCAGAGACTCAGGGTCTGGTTTACAGAGTCCACGAAGAGTCAGGACATCAATGTACTTGACGACGCAGGCGCAGGCCGTGATCAGCACCATCTTCTTCTGCTGCAAATTGAGACTTCATCGGACGAAGATTTATCGTTAGCAAAGAAGGCTTGTCATCGGTCAAAATGAATCCTACGTGAGTCTCCGATACAAGAAGAGCGTGCATGCCTTCAGGCACTAGATCAAGGTAACATAGAGAATTGTTATGCGGGATAGGGCCTATATGCGCGGTCACGCGCGGTCCTAGCCGCTTTAGAGCGGGTATATATATCCCTTCGGGCTACGTACTGGTATTTAGAGCGACTTCTTCCTATAGATATCTTAATATAGATAATATATACTCCTTTACTATAGACTTTATCCTATATACCCTTCTTTATAATAACCCTCCCGTTAAGCGCTTATAGCTATTATAATAGTTATAAGCCTAGCTCTTAGCTAGTTCGACTTCGCTTATTATACGCCTTTCCCACGCGACCCCTAACGTGCTACGATAGCCTTAAGCGCTCCCTTTTTTAGCCCTCCTCTTAGCCCTTTTTTTAACTCCCTCTATTTAACCCCCCTTTATTACTAATATAGTATTTTAACCTAACCCTTCTACTACCTAGCTATATATATATACTTACTATCTCTCTAAGCTATATAACTAGCCTGCTTAGTATTTATAGCTTTGCTTCTATACCCTTTAAGTAGGTATATAAGACGATATTAACCTAAGTAGTTAACCTATACCTAACCTTATATACTATATAGCGCGCCCTCTAATAATTAATAAACTCGCTATATAGTACAATAGGGAAGCCTATAAGACCTATATTTATAAATATAATAAATAGGCTACGTAGCGCTATATATATTAAAACCTAAATAACGCAGAGCCCCTACCTCTACTACCTCTTATAATTAATAATATTTATAATAAGTATACTATATATATAGCTAATTATAATATTAGTAAGGAGACCTAAAAGTCTCTCCTTAGTAGCTATTATAATATTTAGAACTTTATATATTATATTATTAACCCCTCCCTTCTTATAGTTATTTAAAATAACCTTATAGCTATTAAGAATACCTCCCTCTACTTTTTTATATAAGCGCTCGAGTAGTTAATTACCCCTATAGACCTTATTATAGTTACTACTATTTAGGATAAATACCTTTATATTTTAAAATAAGTAAATACTTTTATATTACTATATATCTAGTATTAGTAATAATACGTTATATATTAGCGTGCGAGGTTACTTAAGATCTCTAAAATCTAGGGGGTTATTATAACTAAGCGCTTCCTTAAGGTAGTTAGTAGGTATATAGCGCTTATATAGGTATAGAGCGCCCTTATTAAGGTTATTATAGCTAATAAACTAGCGCTATACTATACCCCCTTATTAAAATAGCTTGAATACTTAGTACCCTTATGACTTAGTAATTAAAATAGCTTAGCGCCCTAATAAGTATATTTACTATATTAATAAGAAGACTTAAACCTATCATTACTAAAAACTCTATAATAAAGCGAGATAATAATAGGGATTATATATAATACCCCTATAAGTATACTTACTATTAGCTAATATAATAATATAATTACTTCCTTATAGTAGTTTAGCTTAATAAAGCTAAATAAGTTATTTAGCTTATAGAGCTAGAAAAAGAAGCTATTCTAGCTCCTCTATATACTAATAAATTCTCTTACTTATATAACACGCTTTAGGAGGAGAGTATTATAAGACCTCCTATTAAATACCTAATGAATATTAAGATATAAGCCCCCTACTCTTATAAGTAGACTACTCCTATTATTATTATTATAAATAGTATAGCGCGGGGCCCTCTTAGTATACTAACCCCCTTATAAGTAGATCGCTCCCCTTATTATAGCTATAGCTAGGCCCCCTTAAGCAGACCGCTCCCCTTATTATTAAGCAGACTACTCCTCTTATTATTCTATAGGCAGCGCTATATAGGATCCCTAGGGCGCTACTCCCCTTATTATATTTAGTTATAAATAGCTTTACTTTACTTCTCATTTAGCCTTATAGGATATTATATAGCTAGGGGGGTATATTATATAAAATAGGGCTTATATATATAGTTATATATAATCCTACCCGCTTTAGAGCGGGTATATATATCCCTTCGGGCTGCGCACCCCTATTTAGAGCGACTTCTTCCCATAGATATCTCGATATAGATAATATATACTCCTTTACTATAGACTCCGTCCTATATACCCTTCTTTATAACGACCCTCCCCTTAACCGCTTGTAGCCATCGCGACAAGAATCCAGCTAGCCAGCAGACATTTCGACCCGCTTTCGATCTGCTTATCGGACGGTGTCAGAGGAATCTAATCATTCATGCTGAAAATACTGCTGTATTGTCCCAATAAGCGAGAGTCGAGTTAGCTCAAGTCCGGATCCAATATGGGCAAGAACATAAAGACGCAGGGAGGATCTCACCGATCAACTCGAACACCACCAACTCTCCCTAAACCCAGTATTTAGTTGCCAACTTTCCCCGAACGTTGCGTGTGCGGCTAAAGGCCCTCCGCGTACCGTCCAGAAAAATACTGCAATCAGTGCGAAATAGGCATCCCCTTCCGGATTGGTTCCAACAATGGTTGAGCGGTAAACGATTCGAATGAGAAGCAGAAGCAAGCCAATTGCATACTCGGAGCAAGCCTCGAAGTAGAACGGCGTCACCATGATGAAATGGCGGTGGTGGTGTGGTGAAGATAGGGTATGCAGATGCGGTGGTTTCTCGTCCGTAAGTGTGCCCCCTCCTCGCTCTTATGCGGCCTTCCATCTTTTCCACGGCAAAGCCTGTCGGAGCTCAATCACTAGTTATATAAATTCTCTTCGCCATCAATGCATCCATGGCCCTGGCATTCTTGTCCGCAGAGCCTGCCAAAATCAGAAATGTTTTCCATACCGGGGAGCAGATAGACTGTGCACGGTGCCATTTGATTCGACAACGCACCCGGTTCTCATCAAGGGCATGGACTTCCTTCGTGAACAAGGTGCCAAGGTTGGTTGCCACAGCTGCCGGTTTATAGATCTCGTCGACCCTGCAACGGGCAGAGCCGACAAGGACCGTACTTTCGGACTGGCATTCTTCGTCGATCTCGCGTCGCCAAAGGGATGGGCCAAAGAGCACTCCACGCATCTGGAGATCTTCGGAGGCTTTTTGCAATATGCTAAGAAGCTCTATAACAACGTCTCACTGCGTCTAGTCCACGAGGTCTTTGTCTTGAAGCCCGAACAGCAGTAGTTTGAGTATATTGGTTGTCACCCGGGAACAGTCCTTATGGCAGTCTGTACTCGAGCTCTTAACGGATTGACACCATGCGTCACACTGTTTTGCAGAGCTATGCCACGGTCTGTGAGCGAGATCTGGGCAATCTATAATTCACATACAATGAACCCTATTTATAATCCTAATGACCTAGTAGGCCCCTTGAGACACAGATGGCTTCAAATTCGCAAGTGGGGGCTGGGCCACGTCACGGGGAACGTATTCAACTCTAGCATGATCCGGCCAAGCCAACGTTATCTTATGGGGCTCTGAGCTCCGCAGGCTTGCGTACTTCCGCGCCCAATGCTAGGTTGTAGCCCGGGATGGATGGTCGCTTCGCACTCAATGTGTACTACACTGACACTGTTCTGTGTAAGAGGAGCCTTTTTGCGTCTACAAAGGATGATGTTCCACTATTGCCGACTTCAATGACTGTTTTGATTCATGGTATTAAAGCCAGCATGATAACTCGAGAGATGCATGACGTTCACAGCAATACAAACGATGCTACCAGGCTGAATATTCAGGGAGCTTTAGCTCAGGTAATGCTGACGGCCCAGGTAAAGTACCTGCTAGCTGCCTTGTTAGACCATGCAACCAAGTATATCGTCGCCAGAATTCGTGGATATCTCCTCCACAAACTGCAATATTGTAACAGCTCGGATGCTGTATTCACGCAGTAGTTTTATCATCTTCTGAGATTGGCAGCCTTGTTCTCTACTCTCTGGGAGACTAGCAAACGACCGCTTCAAACTGCGCTTTGTCAGACGATCAGATCATTGATCCAGTATCGTTGGAGTAAGACTGATATCTGTATTCTGGACTCAAGAAAAACAAAGGACAATGGCATCGCTGTTTGTGGCATGTAAAAACACGAAATACTCCACCGTATGCCCAAGTGCGCTCGTGGACCCGTTCGATTTAATGGTGTTCAATGTGCAAATATCAGACATACAACAAAGTACATACGGGGAAACAGAGCCTTGTATGTGCCGCTTACATCGGATACGTCTCAGCCATCAGTCTAGACGAATTCATGTAAGATAGGGTACACAGCACGTAATCCCGCTGATGATGCGCCTACGGTAGATCAGGCTCGCCAATATCTAAAATGTCTGCAGAAAGCCTTGAAGAGAGAAAGAATTCGGACAGCCTAGTCGTATGCCAGAAACGCATTCTGGCCCTCCACAGTCAATACTTATTGATTCCGTTGTGACTTGAGGACAGCTACACTGTGATGGCTAAGAGAGCTCGAAGGGATTGATGTGTACACAATTTGTACTCGTGAACTGCGAATACGTATCGAAAAGGTCTATTAGATACTCAATTTTCAGTGAAAAAGTCGAAATACCAGCACCTCTGAACCACCCAATGACCAACTTCGAAATGCTCAAGTTTTGTGCTCAAACTCTCTTTGATGCCATATCTAGGCAAATTACAACGCCTCAACTGCAATGCCCAAAGCTTTGGCTGCTTCCTGGACGCGCTCTTCCTTCCACTCAATACTCTCTTCCGGCAATACAAAGCCCGCAAATGCCTCGCCCGCGTTCTGGATGAGGTTCTCAATACCAGGGCCGTTTGTAAAAGTAATGGCCTTCACGAAACGGGAGCCAAACCCCAGAGTGAAGGCCTGTCCTGCGGCAACCAGGAGCGTCTGGCCTTCCCGGACCTCCGTCCACGTGCCGGACTCCTTGAGCTTCACCTTGAAGACACCCTCCTGGACGCAGAAGCAGTGGTCCACCGTGGGGAACGTGATCCATTTCGCGAGCGGGGACCTCTCATAGAGCTTGGACGACTCCAGGCTTGTGATGGAAAACTTGCCGCTGCACTGCGAAGCATTGATAAACGGCCGGGAGATGACGCCCCCGAGGATGTATCTAGGCCCAGTGTTGGCGCGGAGAAAGTACGGCTCGAGAGGTCCTGGCAGGACGTTTTCAGATTCTTGCCAGTCTGCGACGTCGGGAGGGTTGTAGTTGCGCTCAAAATTTACGTCAAACCTGTCCTTGGCGGCCATGACCTTGGGAATCAAAAGGCTCTTCAGATCCCGGCTGTCGTTTTCTGGAACGATCACGCCCTCGTATGTCTCTGCGACGTAGCGGAAAAAGTCCACCCAGTCCCCAGGGGCGACCAATCCCAGGGTCTCGGTATGAGGCCCCAAAAGCTCGGGGTTGTGAACGATTTTCTAACAGGAGTCAGTCACTGATTCACCACCGCCATCATGTTTGATTGATTGAGGAACTCACAGGAGGAACGTAGGCAAAGTCGCCAGGGCCCATAATTCTGCACTTATCGCCGTTCCATAGCTTCAAGTAACCCTTGGTCACAAGGAATACGTCATGGGCTTCTGCGTGCCAGTGAAAACCGGGTGCATCGGACAAGACCGCACCGCTGGAAAATACGGCAATGCCGCCATTTGTCTGTTTTGAAGAAGCGAGAATCCTGAAAGCACCTTTGCTGCCGGGGATGGTAATGCGCTCACCCTCGAGCTGGTCGATGATGTAGGTTGTCCTGGCGTCAGGGGGAGATGTGTGGACCGGAATACTCATGATGGGCAACTGCGTCCAAGAATCAGGATACGAAATGCTTGTCTGGCGAAGAAAGGATGAGTGGGGTGGGTGTGCGAGGGGTGGGAGGCTGATTTGCACGTGTGACTTTAGTTGGCGGATGAGGGGCTGGAGGGGTTTGATTCTTCGATCACGATGAGTTCGATACGAGTGCTTCTCCAGCCTTTTTGAGAGCTCTGTTTCCCCGCATCCCAAACGGCACCGCAGCCGAACGATATAGCACTGCCCACCGGGGCCGTCATGGGTTTGCCAGCCTCTGACATCGGGATGCGAGGACGGTTCCTGTTGAAGACCCGGAACATCCGGTGACTTGCGGAAATCCCGCGGTACTTTCGGCGTTCCGAGCTGGCTTGCCACAACTCCACACCCCCGGAACGCCGGCTCGGAAGGAATTCTCGCGAGATCCACCAGCTAACTCCTGCTCAGCTATCTAGGTTGGTCCCGCTATAAGATTAACCCGAAGGTTCTCTTGAATTGCGCTCGACGTCCCTCTTTGCAGAAAGTTCCCCGATCGAGGCCAAGAAACAACCAACATGACGCGAGAGTCCCCTTTTCGAGCAGTGTACAAGACCACAGGTCAACAGGAGATCGATGTGGATGTCTACCTGCCCCAGCCGGCGGAGTCCAAGGCACCTCATCCGGTTGGTACGATTGATCTATAGCGACCCTTTGGCAGCCAAGAGGAGTAACTTCGGACTAATGTGGGCCTGGGCAATAGTTATCAACATCCATGGAGGTGCCTTCATGCTCGGCTCATCGAAGATGGTCAATAGAGACCAAGTAGATGACTGTCTTGGTAGAGGATGGATCGTTTTGGCCCCGAACCATCGACTTTGCCCTCAAGTAACTCTCCTTGATGGCCCGATGAGAGACTGTCGTGACCTTCTCGGCTGGGTGTATGACGGCGGTCTTCAGAAGGCTGTCGACGCCCAAGTTAAAGAGTACTTTGCCATCGACACTGACCATGTGTTCGCATTTGGAACTTCGTCCGGCGGCACCTTGTCATTGGCTCTTGTGCGTCCAGTCTGGACGACAGTCCATTCACCCGTTGAGAGTTTAGGACTACGTACTGACAGAAATGAACCCAGGGCTTTGGGGTTCCTCGCCCTGTTGCAGGAATTTACGACATGTACGGCCCCTGCAACTTCACAGCCCCCTTTTGGACACAGAAGTTACCACATGTCGCTGCGCGACTTCCGCTCGGTTTGTCTGAAGACTTTTTGAACAAAGTATTCGACGAAGACCCAGTGCCACTTCTGGGAGGTGTATCACTTGAAGGTCAGGCTCCGGGTCCCCCGAACTTTGATGATCCGAGACAGGCGTTCGCCATGACGCAAATCGCCAACGGTAAGGTCATGAACACGATCGTCCCATCCCAAAATTGGGACGAGGTTGATCCCATTAGGAACATCGACTCTTCCTTTCCGCCGACTTTCATCGTGCACGGACAAGCGGACACCATGGTGTCCATCGACTTGAGTAGAGACCTATTCAAGGTGTTGAAAGAAAAGGGGGTCAAGTCTGAGCTGAGGGAAATCCCGGGAGAAGAACATACCTTTGCCGCAAAGATGAAGGTCGGTTCTCAGACCTGGAATCTCCAACGAGAAGGCTTCGACTTCTTGGAGAGTTTGATCAAGTGAGCAGTGCGCATGCAATTCTTAGCGAGCCATAACGAAAGACGTGTCAGCTGCATCATGCATTCAGAATAATGGCGATGTGGATCGGCTGTTCGGAAGCTGTAGAAGCTACGGTCGTCAAGAGAGAATATGAGACACCACGCAACACTAATAGCAATGCTCGCCTTGTGTCATGACTGGCCGCTGCCATGTCCAAAGCTATCGAAACTCAGTTGCGGTGGTACGCAATAACAGAAAACAAAGACTTCAAGTCCGAGTCATCCGCACTCGGTGTAATTGACAGCGGGTGGCTAACCAGCCCCAACATGGAACACGAAAACCCCATTTTTCGGGCTTATGGAAATGTGTGCAATGACCTGGACAGTTACGTGTCAAGGCCGTAACAGAAACAAGCCTTGCTGCGATTGATTTACCGAAGCGGAGTGCAGTTAGTAGCATCTGGGGACCCCGCCACCCCAAGCTACGTAGGTGTTGGACAACGTTCTGGGGTACAGTCGGGACATCCGGGGGCAACGCCGGATCGATCCCGGTCAGGGTTGCAGAACTTGCTTGTCGAGTCGGTGAACTCTGATATAACTCTGTGACAATCAGCTCACCAGCACCCCGATGTCGACTCATATCTGCATATGTCAAAATCTCATCGGTAACTCCAGTCGCCGACGCTCGTCTGAACACAGATCAGATCTCAACACCCTTGAAACACCTGGACCCTTTGTGCATTGCGCAGGAACGTAAGCACAACTCGACAAACACGGGTCGGCGTTACCGACTCTGCCGACATCAACCCACGGCCGGGCCGCCGAGTAGGCGAACGACTTCAACAATGGAGTCTACTGGTGACGAGGCTCACAAAGATGTGATGGCTGATAAGGTGAATGTTATACACGAAGAGGAGGTCTTGCGGGAGGCAGACCGCCAGATGACTCCGTTGCAATGTTTGCGTCAGAATCCGAAAATTGCTCTGTGGACTATATACGCCAACAGTAAGCGGTTCATCCGATCTCAACTATATTCAACTCTAACGATGTGAACTCAGTTGGATCAACTCTGGTTGGTTTCGAGAACCTTGCGCTGTCGGTATGCCTGGCCATGCCGGCTTTCCAGTAAGTTTCTGAGAATTCGCGCTAAAGAGATTACATTCGAATTCTAACCGCTTGGTGTTCTCAGGATGACATTCGCGTCTGAAATCAATGGACAACTCATCATCCCCGCCTACTGGCAATCGGCATGGAATGCCATGTACAACACCATGATGTTCTTTGGATCATTCGCGGCAGGATATGTTCAGGATTGGTTTGGTCGACGTGCCGTTATCGCCATGGGTATTGTTGTTGCCTCGTGCGGTATTGCCATCAGCTTCGTTGCAGAGACGCCTCCTCAATTCTTGGGCGGAAAGATTATGACTGGTTTCTCCGTCGGGCTCTTCACGACGACAACTCAGACCTATGTCTCTGAGATCGCGCCGTTGCCGATCAGAGGCATTGCACTCTCCGTGAACACAATCATGTTGGTAAGTTGTCGGTTTCCAGTCTGTTTCGAGATCGGTTGCTCATACCGGAGTAGAACTTGGGATTCCTCATCGCCATTGCCTCAAGCTTCTCTCGTACAGAGATCATGGACAAGTCGGCTTTCCGAGTCGTGTTCGCCTCGGCCTGGGCGTTCCCCGCGATCCTCGCCATCGGTCTTCCCTTCCTGCCCGAGTCGCCAACTTGGCTGGTAATCAAGAACAGGCACGAAAAGGCCCGCAAGGCGCTGGAGCGACTTTCAGGTCCTACGGAAGACATTGACGCTCGCTTGAGCCAGATCATCGAGAACGTCGAAGCTGAGCGCCAGCTCGCCGCTGAGGGTGCTTCATTCATCGAATGCTTCAAGGGGACCAACTGGCGCCGAACGCGGATTATCCTCATCTGCTTCTACATCCCGCAAGTCACCGGCGCTGTTCTCTCGTCAAACGCCCCCTACTTCCTCAACCAGACTGGTCTTGGAAGCCACACAGTCCTCATGCTGGTCCAAGTTGGTATCGCCGTTGGACTTGTCTCCGCCATCTTCAACGCGTTCTTGATGATGAGGTTTCGCCACCGCCCTCTCATGTTCTTCGGAATTGTTGTGTGCATCTGCCTGTATCTTTCGATGGGTGTGGCCGCGGTGTTTCCGAAGACGAACGCGTCTCTCTTGACGATCGGCGTTGCGTTGATTTTCACGTCCATCTCGTACGGACCTGCGGTCGGCGCGTCCATGGCTGTGGCCGGTGAGGTCTCCGCCTCGAAGCTACGCGCCAAGTCTCTGGGCATTGGTGTGGCGTTCTCCTCCATTGTCAGCACCATTTGGACCATCATCCTGCCCTACCTCTTCAACACCGATCAGCTGAACATGGGTGGCCACATTGGATGGATCTTCCTTGTCATGGGCATTATCGTGTTGACCATCATCTACTTTGACGTTCCAGGCACCAAGGGCCGGACATACGAGGAGCTGGACCACATGTTCGAGATGCGCATCTCGGCGCGGAAGTTCGAAAAGCACAAGCTCAACGAGGGGCCGGTGGATGCCAAGTGAAGCGGGAAAAGGGGGCTCCTGTTAAACTGTTTTGAGTCGTTTGTTTGTTTTAGCTACGAAACTGCCGTTTGCAAAGCTACTGCGTAGAGACACTTTTTGCAGGTCTCGCTGTAGTTGCGATGTCTTTCTCCATCGTGATTGACTATGCATGTTGCTTCCGATCCGCCGGTTTGTGACAGTGAAGACCTTGCACTCGGTCCTATTCACGCGCTGCAACGTCGGCGGAGAACCCGACGTAAACAAAGCGGGATTCCCGGCTCCAAGTGGAGCTCTCATGACTCTCAAGTTCTCAACTGCGGTGTTCGTCAGCAGAAAGCAAGATTTACGGGGTGAGCGATGTGCTCAGGGGTCACATTATCGTTGGCATTGAATTTGGAAAATGAAGATCCTGTCTGCATGGATATTGGTTGATCTGGGGAAAAGACAAGGGGATGAAGGCGAGCAATCTTTGCCTGTATGGGGCTGTGTCATGGTTCCTCCCAAAAGACAACATCGATGAATGATAGCCCCTTTTCTCACGACGACGACTCAGCTCAACCATATCTGCGTGACTGAATGGCCTTCGTAATGGAACCAGCTGGACAACAGAACAAGACGGCTCGACCACGTCTCCATGCCATCCACTTGATAGCCCGAAAAGCCCACTGATGGCGACCCAGCTTACCAATAAAGACACGTGCAACTTTGTTGAAGAATGCCCCGAAGTGTTACCCCACACGCTCAACCCATCCCCGCGTCATGTTGCCATTCTGTGCCGTTGTGCGGGGAAGTGGAGGTCCGATCTGTTCGTTCCTTGCTGCGTCTCGGATGCGCGGCCATTCCAGACTGCTTTCGCCTCTGCATACAACCAAACCTCCCCTCGTCTCCCTCGTGAACCGAAGTAACGCAGAGCACAAGCGAGCGGGTGTTCCGATTCTGAAGTCACCGAACATACGATTTGCATTCCACCAGCCGCAAAGTTTGGCTTTTCTGGCCCCCCCATTTTTGTCCGTAGCCGCGCGGCTCGACGCTTAGAAGAATGGATTCTGCAGAGGCTCAACGCACGACACAAAACTCTGGCATCAAGGTCCGTCGACCCCGGGCTGCCAGAGCTTGCGATCTCTGCAGAGCCAAGAAGAACAAATGCGACGAGCTCTACCCATGCACCTATTGCAAGAGTAAGTTTCCTACGCGACTAAATCCCCCAAGTTCTCTAAATGTGACGACTAACGGTGAAAATTCAGACCGCGGCGCAACATGTGTTTACAAAGGCCAAGACATGTCCCGGAGGCATTACACTCCGGAGTAAGTCATCTCAAAGTCTTTGAAACGTCTGGCCGAGATCCACTGACGCGGATCTTTTTCTTTTTTTCTTGTTTTTGTAGATATGTCCGACAACTTGAAGAACAGGTCAAGAGTCTCTCGGCCCTAGCAGAATCGCAGAAAGCACCATCAACAGACGACAACGCATCGGTTTCCGCGACAATACCCGACATCGGCGATGGGTTCTCACCAGCAGACTGTAAACTTCAGCGCAGGCCTTCAAGAAGCACGACTGCCGGCTCGCCTTCTAACGCCGCCCGCTCAAGGAATGCTGCCGGACAGGAGGTTTCCGGCGTTAATCGGCACACTCGCAATGTGGAATTCTACGGCAGCTCATCTTCCGTTGCATTGTTGTCACACGTACAACGGACTGGCGAAGAGCCCGTCATCTCTCACGACACCGGTTCTGATGCGGGCACGCTGCTGTCAAATTTGCATAACCCGGCGTTTTCGTCTCCCACGGCCGACCAGCCGCAAGGTCCGGCGCACTTGGGTGAAGAAAGATCATCCGTGCGGCCAGTGACACATTATCCGCAATGTCGCTGCTTCTTGCAGAGCTTCTTTTCCAGCATACACTATGTTCATCCTATCCTGGACAAGAAGATCTTCTTCGACCGCTGCGAAATCTTGTGGTCCAACCCAGAAGTTGCTCGGACCCCATCAAGCTTCATTGCGTTGTACTACAGCATTCTCTCCCTAGGTGCGCTGATTGGCGTGAGAGAAGACGAGCCCATTGATGGAATCGAAAATCTGCAGTGGAGTCGGAGATTTTTCGACGAGGCAAAAAGGCGTTGTGACCAGCTAGGAATGGTCACTGACCTGGAAATGGTTCAGTGCTATTTCTTCTTGGTAGGTTTTCACACCCTGCGCGGAAAGTCTTCAGTGGATATTCACAACTCGACAGGCAAAGGTTTGTCAAAACGAGTTGAACGCTCATTGTAAGTCTCAGCTTGTACAACTTCGAACTGCCGAGTTAATGAGTTTCGGTCAGGGTCATACATGTACGTGGGACTTGCCGTGAGAACAGCACTCGCGATGGGTATCAACCGAGAACCCGGCCAATACTGCAAGAAGGATCCGGCAGAGCTCAGGGCAGAAACAAGGACGTGGTGGTAAGACGATTCGTCACCCTAGATCGAGGCTTTGACTGACACCATTCTCAGGGGTCTATACTCCTTGGAAACGTGAGCGACTCGACATCTTGACTCATATTTGGCTTGTAAATTGCTGATCCTGAAACAAGGGAAATGTCCTTTTCGATGGGTCGGCCCGACACGCTAGGCGCCGACTTATATCACAATCGACGATTTCCCATCATAAGCGAGACGGACTCCGAAAACTCGTCCAGCTCGGACCTCACCGACCCCCCTTCTTGCGCTATCATCAAATCGATGGTTGACTACTCAAAAGTCATCCGGAGCATCTGCTTGGGCATTTACTTGCCCGAGATAACGGTGCCAAGGACTGTGACCCTGGCGCATCAAATCGACCAAGACCTACAAGAATGGGCCGAGGGCTTGCCAGAACCTATCCGGCCGACAGCTTCAGTCCAGCCTCGTTCACTCAAGAGTGCGAAAGAAGCGCAGTGGATGAAGAGGCAAAGACTTGTTCTTACTATGCGTGCGTTTCAACGGAACCCAAGGGTAGCTCGCAGACTTCTGACCGTGCTACTAGGCTATCTCAACTTGAAGATTCTTCTCTTTGGCTCCATTCTCCTGACGTCAACATCAACAGAGCGTACTTCGATACCGGGTTCACATGAAGGCATTCAAACATGCCTCGAATCAGCCAAACAAACAATCGAAATCATTTATCAAACATATCAGCATCACGACTTTTTCCGCACATGGTACGTGATTCCTAGAACGACGCGCTCCCTCGCAGAGAGCGTTCACTAACAGTCAAAGGTTCTACAACACAACGTACACCGTGTTTGCTGCGTCTATGATTCTTGTTTACGTCATGCAAGAAGCCACAGAACCAGAATTGCAACCGCTTCTAAAGCTCGTAGGCATGGCAACTGAGATCCTTGAAACTATGGACGAGTGTGTGGTGGCGTTGAGATCAGCGAAACTCCTCCACAAAGCCATTGAAAAGGCCGAGAAGAAGTTTTCTGCCTCCACACCCTCAGCAGCCATGATACCAGCGATGCCGCCAGCCGACGCCATGTTGCAGCTGAATCACTACTGGGGACCGCTCAATATTTTGGACAACGAGATGGATTTTGGGGTTGCAATGCAATTCGCCGATTTTGAGGGAACGAATTCGTTATTCATGGCTCTTGATGATCAACGAACCATGTAGTCGGTATCCAAGGGACCAAGAAGGTTGACTCCGAAGTAAAAGCGAAGGAAAGAAAATCTCCCAGTTGAAAACACTGCCTCGTTTGTGATCGTCATAACAGCGCAACCACCGCATTGTGCCGACGACACACTGACATCTGCCGGTGCCGCGGACGCGTCTTTGTCCTTAAATAGTAAACAGGCCGTTCGGAGATTCCTACAATGCTACACATCCGAATGTCAAAGCCTGGAACCGGCGGAAAAGCCGATTAAAGCGGGGGATGGGATGGGGGGGGAGCCCCATGAATCTCCTGCGGGGGAGTTCCGGGGTCGGAGGTCGGAGAGATCGGTAATCTTTCGCCGACAAGTGCATCATCACATGGGAAAGCTGGCTGCGGGATGTACGATTTCACGATGATTTTCTTAGATTGAAAGTAAACGAGTCGGTTGAGAACCTGGGCAGCTAAAAGTAGCAGATGCCGTCGACTCTGGTTGGCTTCGACTCCGGTAAATCAGATCTCCTGCAACCCTCTTTAGACGAGCTATTCCCTCGAATGAACAACTCAATTTGCCTGAATATCTTGAAAACATAGGCACGAAATCGTCATGGGATCTCAAACTGACGAGAGAGACTTCACATCTCTTCTTTCCGAGTTGACACTGGAGGAGAAGGTCACTCTTCTCTCAGGCCGCGACTTTTCTACAGCTGCAGGCGTCGCGCGCCTCAGTATTCCTCCTATTAGGGTAAGCAGACTTCACTGACGCATTGAGACGTCAATAGATGAAGCAGCTAATCATTTCACTTCCAGGTCGCAGATTCAATTGCTGGTGTTCGCCCCTCGGGTATCACAGCCGATCTTACGACTGCCTGCTTCCCGAACACGGCCTGTCTAGCATCAACCTGGGACGCTGAGCTCCTGGGTCGCCTGGGAGAGGAGCTTGCCAATCAGGCCCGCCTGAAGAGTGCGCAGGTTGTCCTTGGCCCGACGATCAATATTCACCGCGACCCGCGCGCCGGGCGCAACTTCGAGTGCATGAGCGAGGACCCATTGCTGTCTGGTCAGTTAGCGGGTGCGATTGTCAATGGCATCCAGAAGACGGGCATGGGTGCGTGCCCGAAACACTTTGTGTGCAACGACTCAGAAACTCTGCGACACTTCTACGATGTTAAACAGTCGCCTAATAGCAGAGGATTGAGAGAGGTCTACCTCGCGGCTTGGCAGCACTTGTTGAGAACTTCTAATCCCACTGGCGTCATGACTGCGTATGTCTCTCACCACACACGACTGTTTGTCTTCCAGGGCTGACGAGAAAATTGCAACAGCTACAACAAAGTCGATGGTACTTTCTGCAGCGAGCACGGTCCGCTTATCGAACAAGTTCTGCGAAAGGAATGGGGATTTGATGGAATTGTCATGAGCGATTGGTTCGCCGTCCACGACACAGTCGCCCCCGTCAAGGCTGGCCTTGATCTCGAGATGCCGTTCCCTGTGTTCAGGGGCGGCAGGCTAGTCGAGGCCGTCAAGTCGGGCAAACTGTCCGAGGCCGACATCGATACCAGGGCACTCAAGATGCTCGAGCTACGAAACCGAACAAGGAAGTGGCATGGCGAGAACCCAGAAAGATCCGAGATCACTGAGGAGACGAACGCTATCGCGAGGGAGCTGGCGGCAAGCGGCATCGTTCTTCTTAAAAACGAAAACGAGGCGCTTCCCCTGGACCCGTTGAAGACAGCCAAGGTCGCCCTGATTGGAGAATACGCTGGATCGCCTGTCGTCACGGGAGGCGGAAGTGCTTCCTGCACGCCTCAGTACAGACACTCCCCTCTTCAGGTTCTGAAGCAATCTTTCCCCGCAGGCGATGCCGTCAGGTACGCAGCCGGTGTTCGAACTCGGCGTGTCATTCCCGTAGCGCCTACATCGAAGGTGACCGCCCAAGACGGGCGCAATGGCGTCGACGTCAAGTACTTCAATGATGGCGCAGCAGAGCCCGTCTTGACAGAATTCCAGGATAAGGCCGAAGTGTGGATGCTAGGAGAGTTCAAGGCCGGACTCAAGGTTCCTGGTTCTCATTTCGAGATCAGCACCAAGCTGACCCCCGAGAGCACCGGAGAGCACACACTCGCCGTGCGAGCTACTGGCGAGTTCTCTCTCACTGTTGACGGCAAGGAGGTTCTGTCGGGACCGCAAAGAGAGATTGCCACCGAGCAGTTCATCTTCAACCACATCAAGCAGGAGACTCGCGTCCAGATTCCCCTGAACGCGGGTCAGGCTTACGACGTCAAGCTGAGCATGAAGTCGTGGGATCACCTGGTAAAGGGCGAGCCTACCCCATATGCTGCGTCGCTCTGCTTCGAGGAGTACCGCTCCGACGAAGCTGGAATCGCAGAGGCTGTCGAGCTCGCCAGGACCTCGGACGTCAGCGTCGTCTACGCCGGGCGTAACGAGCAATACGAATCCGAGGGCTATGACCTCGAAGACATCCGAATGCCGGAAAACCAAGCAGCTCTGATCAAGGCCGTGGCGGCCGCATCCAAGAAGACGGTACTCGTCCTCCACTGCGGCAACCCGATCGACGTCAGTGCCGCGGTAAATGATGTGGATGCCATCTTGAATGCCCACTTCCCCGGCCAAGAGGGAGCTCAAGCCACCGCGGACATTTTGGCCGGAAAGACGAACCCCAGCGGACGCCTGGCAACGACTTGGTTCAAGACGTTGGAAGACGCGCCCAGCTTCGGTGACTTCCCGGCTACCAAGGGGGAGGACGGTACCATCTCGTTCCAGTACGCAGAGGGTCCCGCAGTAGGGTACCGGCACGCCGAGGCGGCAAAGCGCTCGAGGTGGGCTTTCGGTCATGGATTATCGTACACAGCGTTTGCCTACTCGGACTTGTCAGTTGCTGTTGACGAGTCGTCGGCTGTCCCCAAGTTGAGATGCTCAATCAAGGTCACTAACACGGGATCTCGCGCCGGGAAGGAGGTCGTGCAGCTCTTCGTCACCCCGCCAAAGGAGACTTCAGTTTGGCGACCCGAGCGGGAGTTGAAGGCCTTCACTAAGGTTGATCTACAACCAGGTGAGGCGAAATCGGCGACCTTGGAGGTTGACATCCAAGTGGCTGGCAGCTACTGGGACGAAGCCCAGAAAGTGTGGAGGTTGGAGAAGGGACAGTATGGCGTCCGGATCGGAGACCTCCAAGGCATCTTCTTGGTTACGGCGAAGAAGACGTGGAGTGGCTTGTGAACAGAACAATAGATAAACTTGAACTCTTAACCTAGATTATTTAGGGCTTATGTGGCGCCTTAAGCGTCCAAAAGATCGTTGTTTCCCCCTCATCGTTTCCTGGTCTGAGGGCACCTATCTAACTTATTACAGAGAGCGTTGGGACAAGCTCCTTTTCTTCCCGTCACCTGTGACGACTTCGATGTTTTCCCAGTACTTCTCGAGCCCTTTGCTAGGCCTAAGTCAAAACCGACAACCATTGCGGTTGTCCACCGATCTTTCAAATAGTTCAAGCCACCAGATCTTGGTATCTGAAATCTCGGTAGCCCGAAACCAAGCCAATTCGGGCCACATGATCTGGTCGCGGCAACGCGAATCGGCCCAGGGCTGCTCCTAAAAACAACTGTCCCGTCAGATTACTGATCTTGTCGCTGGTTTTTGACTGGTCACTTGCTTAGAAAGGCCATATACCACCCAAGATGTAGACTTCCTTCGGTATAGTTTGCGTAGGCTGGAAACCGGTAAAAAGGGGTCGAACTAGAGGGTTTGTGTGCACCTTTTTGTTCTGACTTTCTCGTCTGGCAGATCTTCGGGATTCGGTAGTTCGTGAAGTTTGGAGTAAATGGTTCTCAATCGTTGACATCACTCCAGCATAATTGAACCTTCAGCCTTTTATCAGGCCAGCGCGCAAACCTCGTCGACAGTAGGAAGAGTCTAGGCTAGAAGCATACACGCTACTACGTGAGCTACAAACTGCCGAAAAGCATCAGTGCCGATCTCCGTTCCAGATTGAATCGACTGTCTGAGACCCTCTCTTCACTCTCGGGTGACAGGCTGGAGGAACTTAAAGGTTACTCAGTAAAAGCTGGAGAACGTGCTAGCTCGCTGCTAGCATCTCCATCGCGTCGAAATGGAGGGCGGCCAGGGCCACTGCTTGGATTCCTCGAACCTTAAGCAAAGAGGGAGTTTAAAACAACGGCTTTTTTTGGCCCATTAGCACCAATTACTTGACGGGAAGGCCGGGAGACTCGAGATGATCTGTAAGCCCGTCCCCGATCTTTGATAAGCATGGGCCAAACGCCCAGACGGACACTTTGTCCATGTCTCAGGCCCGTGAGGCCTCGTGAAATCTGAAGTTCAACCACTCTCACACATGGAAGTCGTGAAACCTTATTTCTGCCCATGTCCTGCGTCAAACGGGCATCCGTGGATTCGTCTGTTCGGCTTCATGCTCTCGAAACGGAGTTTAGTCCCCCCTCTCACACCCACCTCGAGGTTTGCCAATGGCTCGTCAGCTCATCTGGCCTCTTCCGGGCCTAGGGACGCAGTAGACGTCGCATCCGCCTTGACTCTTCTGGTGCCTTTAATGGCTCCCTAGTGTATCCTTTAGTTTAGGCCGGGATTGATATGTCTTGCAGTCCACCCCGCCGTGTATTGTGGGCGCGTCTCCTGTGCAACGCCAACTTCCATTCGATATTTTCTCCCGGCGAAACATTCCACGGCCATACGGAATAGATCTCACGACAGATTATTCTCCGAGATTCGAAAAATTCGATGAGTGCAAGAAGCTTCGGCGACAGCCCCGGCTCGGCCGCAGTACAAAATGGCAACCATTGATGCTACCGAGGACGGGGGTCCGCCCGGTTTAGCACCGCCAGGCCAATCCCTTATCGCTTGCTCGGTAGCGGCGGCAGGATTGGCGGGTTTGGTCGTTGGCTTGAGATTCTTTGCGCGCCTCTCTCCATCGAAGTTATTGGGGAAGGAAGATTGGTGTATACTTGTCGCCTGGGTACGTAATTACTACGGCTTGGTTTCCCCGCAAGGCGGATTGTGATACGGGCGCAAACACCGGTTGCTGACGAGTAGTACGCGGCAGGTTTGGTCCGTCGCTGAGACTATTGGCATGTGTATGCGTAAGTGGTCTTAGCCCAACATCTACTTACCTCTCTCATCATCAAAACAGAGTCAGTAACGGGGATGGGTGAGCGGTTCGATACCCTGACTCCTTATCAACAACAAACCTTTTTCAAGGTACGAATCATATACCAGTCACCACAGGGCGTTGATCGCCACTTCTATTTGTACTGATAAAACATTTCCAGTGGTCATACATTACCATCATATTTTATAACACGGGTCTGGCTTTCACAAAGGTCTCGATATTGCTACTCTACTTGCGTGTTCTGCGAGACTTGAACTACCGCAAGGCTTGCTACATCGTACTGTCCCTCGTCGCAACAGTATCGCTATGGACAGTCATCTCGTCAATTCTGTTCTGCATTCCTCTGGAGAAGAACTGGGACCAGAGGTTAGTCCGCAAGCTCAGCCGTGATGAACCTCAACTTACGACACAGTGTCCCCGGCCATTGCTTCGACCGAGCCGCCAACTGGTTTTCCAACGCTGCTCTCAATATTGTCACCGATTTCATGATTCTCATACTACCAGTACCGATTCTCCCGAAGATCAAGGCGACCCGTCAGCAAAAGATAGGATTGTACCTCATCTTTGCGCTGGGATTCTTGTGAGTCTGATTAAGCTCTGATTCCTGAACCGTGGAATCATCACTAACGGACGAAAGTGTCTGCATCGTGTCGATACTGCGAATCCCTTCAGTAGTTACCGCCCAATATTCGACCGACCCCACCTACGAACGCTCTGGAATAGCCATGTGGTCCGTCATAGAGCTTAATACGGCGATAGTGTGTGCGTGTCTCATCACGCTTAAACCACTGGTCGGCCGAATGGTTCCTCGGTGTTGGGGATCGAAGAGGGACATCAACCAACAAAGAGGGCCGGGCTCGGGGTTCGGAAATGACGCCGTCCCGGCGACGGTCGGTTCCAAGGAATCGGGACCAAACCGACATCGTGCTCAGGAACTATCGGAAGAAACTGCAATATACCGTAACCTCGACGCGTTTGGTGCAAGGTCAAGGAGCGACACTCATACTTGCCGTGATAGTGACTCTGAGCTATTGGATTTGGACCAGGGGATGAAGTCAATACCATCAGAAGATGACCCAATAACTGTAACGTAATAGTGATGATACAAGTAGGGCATGAAGGTCTTAGTAACTAATTAGAAGCCTTTATCAACACGTGAGAAGTGCTCCACTGTGTGGACAGGAGCATCTTGGAAAATCAGCCGATGGATAGCTATGCCGCCAAGTGGTCTGACCACACAACAACTGTCAAAGCTCCATGCCTTCTGGGGCCACAGGCTCGTTGATCATGTCTTTGAATTTGACAGACGGACTTTCCCAGATGGGAGTATGTGACATTCTGATGGGGAAGTTTTCGCCCGTCACAACATAACTCCTCCCCAGATGTAGTTGCATTGTGACGTCGTTCTAGCCTTGAATCAGATTGAAAGGGGAGCATTCCGTCCTCGGCGAGCTCCACTGCCCTTGACAGGAACCTTGGCTGTCGATGTCGACAGTTCGTATTCCTCCCGCTAATCCCGCGTTTCCCATTAATCGCCCATGTTCCTGCAGACGGCTTCCCTGTTAGCACCATTTAAGGTGCATTTGCCAATGCTACCTCGGTGGATAATTCCCGTGTGAAAACAACGAACCACCACAGGGTGCGGTTTACCTTTTGGGGCAGGTGTTATTAACAACATGGTGTGTTTCTTGGCGCCAAAATGGCTACTTCAGTAGAAGAATCGCGCTCCTCGATGGCTCGAATGCAGGTCCTTCGTGCCAACGCAATTTCACACTCGTTTTCTTGATCCCGTTTGCGACCATGCGTACGGCGACGGCTTTGCTAGCAGTCCTGGGTACAGCCCAGGCGTTGCATGAATTCGTGCCGCGCTCGCCCAAGGACACAGGCCCCAGCGATGCGGCGCCGAGAAGATACATCGTTGAATTGAAGTCGCGACTCCACGGATCTCGCGTGGCCTCCAAAGCTTCGTCCGGCGTTCAGGGACTTCGAGTCGTCAAGCAGTTCGACTCGGATATTTTTCCCGGCTTGGCGGTTGAATGCGATCACGCCTGCACAGCCGAGTCTGTCAAGGCATCCTTGGACGAGTCCGAGAATGAGGCGGTTGTCGCTTCAGTCTACAAGTCTCAAGTCCTGCAACTGCTCCCAACAGTCGAGGTTGAAGGCTTCAGCGACGATGCAGCTGCGCAGAACTACTCGGTCCACGGCCTTACGGGAGTGGAAAAGCTGCACGAACGCGGCATTCTGGGAGACGGTGCTGTTGTCGCGACTGTCGATAGCGGTGTTCAGTACACTCATCCAGCGGTAGGGCTTCACACCATTTCAATGTAGTGGAGGAGGCTGACTTGGCTTCTAGCTTGGCGGGGGCATAGGTGCCAATTTCACAGTCATTGGAGGATATGATCTGGTCGGCGATGGTATGTGATGGGCATGAAGTCGGCCCCTTTGCGGATATGCACTGACTTACAGTTGGCAGCTTGGCCCAATGGTCCTCCTAAACCGGACAACGATCCCATGGATATATATGGACACGGAACTCATGTGGCTGGCATCATCGCCGGCAAGAGTGAGCAGTAAAGTCTCGCTTGATCCTTCGCCGTGACCTCAGAGCTAATGAGTCAAGATTCGTCGGTGTCGCTCCGCAGGCCAAACTCCTCGCCTTCAAGGTCTTCGGCAGCACCGGCTACTCCAACGAGGAGACGGTGATCGAGGGCTTCCTAAAAGCATTTGACTCAAAAGTAAGTTACAGATCACGACCATGTTTCGAAATTTTGTTAACTGTCCCAGGCGGATATCATCAGCGCCAGCATCGGCGAGGGTAGTGGGTTCACCAGCAACGCTCTCGCCGTCGTGGCATCCAGAATTGTTGACAACGGCGTCGTGGTCGTTTTCGCCGCCGGCAACTCGGGACAAGATGGCCCTTTTGTCATGGCAAACGGTGCTTCGGGCGAGCATGTCTTGACCGTTGCTGCTAGCGACCCCGGCGTTTTTCCTGCGCAGGCATTTTCGGCTGACTTCAACCTCGACGGTCAATCCAACAGAACTCAGGTGGCATACGTCCCTGCATCGGGCTTCTTTCCGCGCACCATCGCCAACTGGCCGATTACGCCCATCACTCTGAACGCATCCGTGGAGAATGATGCCTGCGAGGCTCTCCCAGATAATACCCCGCCTCTCAACAAGACTGTAGTCCTGATCAGACTTGGCGGCTGCACCACGACCACCAAGCAGGACAATGCTGCGGCTTTTGGTGCGCAGTACATCCTCTTCTACAACAACGACGCACCCTACCAGAGCCCTGTGACTTCCAACACGAACGGGCTCACTGGTGCCATCGAAGCCGATGCCGGGCAAGCAATCGTTTCTACAATCGTCGCTGGCGGCAACGTCACTGCGTCCTTCGATGTCGACACGGCTCATTACGTGGGAATTCAAAACGCTGGTGGCGGACGTCCTGCTTTGTACTCATCCTGGGGTGGCACGTACGATCTTGCCCTCAAGCCGGACGTGTCAGGCCCTGGGACCAAGATTCTGAGCACATACCCGACGAACGAGTACCGTGTTCTCAGCGGTACGAGTATGTCCACTCCCTACCTGTCCGGTGTTGCTGCTCTTTGGGTCAGCAAGTTTGGCGGCCGATCTGCGCACAAGAATGACCCAGAATGGGCGAAGAGACTCGTGGCTCGGATTTCATCGACTGCTCGTGCTGTGCCGTGGGCAGACTGGGCTACCAGCGCCACTGACTACGGCTTTTGGGCGCCCACGACCCAGGTCGGCGGAGGCTTCGTCGATGCGGAGAGGATACTGAACTACACCACTGAGCTAGGCTTCGATGGTCGCAAGTTCGAGCTAAACGACACCGCCCACTTCGTCGGCACGCACTCTGTCAATATCACAAACGGTGGGACCGAGTCTGTGACCTATAAATTTTCGCTTCAGGATGCTGGAGGCTACCAATCTTATCAGCCGTCGATTCCTGGACATCAACAATCTTTCGTTCCAGGAATTCTCCTCTATGCAGATATCAACCCTATGAAGATGACGCCTCACGTTGCACTACCGGCTGATGTTACAATCGGTCCCGGCAAGACGCAGAGTGTGGAGTATGTCCCGCCACTACGGCACATAAAAGAAAGCGGTATTCGGAGGTTGACTTTCTGTACAGGTTCACATTCGAGGCCCCGAAGGACGTGAATGCAACAAGGTTGCCGGTCTACAGCGGCAAAGTTCTCATCAGCGGCAGCAATGGCGAAGAGTTGGGCGTCCCGTATTTTGGTGAGTCTGCTTGTTCTTGCTTTGTGCTACTCTGCTCATGCATCGGTAGGGGTTGCAAGTGACTTAAACAAGACGATCGAGAACGTCTGGGACTACGGATGGGCCGTTCCGTACATCACATCGGGTGTGACCGATATAAGACTCGACGTAAAGTCAAAGTTCGTATTGTTTCCACATCAGCGTATAGTGGGCTGTAAACTGACGATCGGTAGCTTCACGTTCAATCTCACCCGTGAGGCCCAGGACTACCCCAAGCTCAACACCAGGTTCGCTTGGGGCACCGAAGAATTGCGCTGGGATGTGAGTTTTGTCAATTGGCGTTATCCTACACCGTTATCGAGCTAACCTTCCAACTCAAGGTATTCCACGCCAACTACACCGAATCCGAATGGGCCTATCCTCCTATTGTCGGCGAGAAAGGCTTCATTGGCTCAGCCACCAGCTGGAACCGCACTGATACCTCGGTTCGGTTCATCCAAGGCGAAGATAGCGAGGACGACATCTACCCATTCCCGGTCCACACGCAGCCGCGAGGCAGGTATCGTGCCTTCTTCTGGCTTGGGAGATTTGCCAACGGATCTCACGTACAGCCTGGCGCGTACAAGTAAGTGATCGACTTTGGGATTTGAGAAATTTCGATCTGACGTCTGCGAAGATTCCGCATTGCTGCGCTGAGGCCTTTCGGCGATCGGAAGGTATCGGCAGACTGGGATATCTGGAAGACGCCAACCATCCACGTGCTGCCCGGCAATACTTTCGAAGGACTGTAGTCAAGTGTATTGGTAACAGTGACACGTGACACGTATCACTCGGTCACTAGTTCGATTCCATATCCTGGTATGATGCCCAAATCACAACACGATATACAAATCCAGGCAGGCAGTGTCGTTAGAGGTTAGAGGGACTATGATGGATCACTGCATGAGGCCCGTTGATGTGTCTGTAGAGTGTTGTCGTTTCTTATGTGGCGTAAGAAGCGGTTTCTTATGGTTTAGTCCCATAACTCAAAGTTCTTCGGAGAGCCATGAAAAATGCTGCATTATTGTTGTGTGGATATCTTCAGCATGTCGGCGGTAAATCGAAATTCAAGTTATCAGGAAAGTCTAGTTAAGCTGTTTTAAGACCTTAGAAATCATTTTATCTATACTAAGAAACCTACTTGTTTGCGATACCCTCCGAGATATAGTCTCTGGCTAAGCAACGTGAGGGTGATAACCGTGGTCCTGATGTCTTTGTACCGCAGTAGCAATAAATAATATAAGAAGTTCTATAGCTATAATAATAATATAGGAAGTTCCTTAGTTATACTATATATATATAAGACGTAGAATCCCCTTACCTAAGACTACAGGGAAGGACCTAACGGTAATATCAATATATTATGCACTGCAATCAGGCCTACTGAATCCAACATGATCAGTTAGCGAGGACTTCTCCAACGGCACCCACTAGCCCATCCCTAGCGTCAACGGCTCCCTCGGTCCCGACCCGATCCGCGTTTCCCCCAGGCCCGGCGACTCAAGCTATCTGGACGCCAGCGGGACGTACGGACCCGATTACCCGGAAGACAGTTCGAGGCTCACGTTCGAGTGGTTCCAGTACCTCGAGTCGGGCTACCAGGTGCGAGGGACCGTGCGGCCCTACTTTAACGTCGAGCTCGAGGCCACCGGCGACAGGGGGACCGTCGATAGGGAGCTCGCGACGGACGCCGGCTTTCGCCCGTTTACCCGCGGGCCCTCGGTCAAGGTGACGGTTCCCGATCTGGCGGGGGTTGAGTACGAGTACAGCATCATTCTGCAGGTCATGAACAGCAAGAAGCCCGATCTCCCGGTCCGCCGGTACAAGCGGGTCAAGATATTGACGGGCGAGGACAACATCAACCCCGACGAGTGTTGCTACCGCATGATTGTGCCAGAATACAAGGGCATTACGTGGTACGATAGAGATGAGTAGTCCACCGGCGTAGTCATTACATCTGCACTTGATAGGATATGTTTACATACTTGCGCTGCGTTGTCTATCTTTGTGCGTTTTGCTTCTTCGTTGACCGCCACGTATTCAAGCGAACAGTGTGAGGAACTCACAAGACAGTGGCGGCACGGGTGATCTAGCCGCAGCTAAGCGACACGGTGGGATATCAACATGATACACAAAGTATTTCTATCAATTCAGATAGAAAACAGCATACTACATTACATATATATTCGCTCCTTAGCTATTAACCCAGACTCTACCCCTGAGGCCACACCTAGTGCAATATAGCCCGACGTATCTTTTACCTTTACGTCTGTAAGCTGAAGTCTTAAGTCTCGTAAAGACCTTGCTCGCTCTGCACCACCTAGATGCGAGCCGCCTGAAACTGGCACGAAGCGATTATCCCGCGTGAAGGAGCTTGCGAATCCAAGAATATCCGGGCCACCGATCATGCAGTGAATAGGGTTAGCAACTACCCGGCCCGCGGGTCCCATGGGTACCCGCTAAATAGGTAGGTAGTTATAGGTAGTACCCGTGGGTAGTAGTAGTTACCTATAGGTACCTATAGGTTAAGTAGGTTTAGGTAATTAAGCCTATAGGTATAGTATAAATACTATACCTATAGGTTTAAGTAGCTTATAAGTAGGGTACTTATAAGTAATTTATATTTTTTATTAGAAGTTATAGATATTTCTTATAATAATTAGACTAAATAGTAGGTATATTTTATATTACTAGAATAATTACTACTACTTACTTATCTCTAAGTACCCCTTATTTACCCTTATAACTTAAACTACTAATTATTATAAACCTTATCTACTTTTAAAATAGCTTTAATTAGTTTAAGGTCTTTAAGTATAGTAGTAATATATTTAATATAAATAGTAATAAGATTAATTACTAACTTTATTAGTTTAATAAACTTAAGAAATTAAGGGGATATATACTCTTAAAAATACTAGAAAGAAAGCTCTCTAAAGACTCCTATAGAGTAATAATAGCTATCTTCTCCTAGTAAAAGCTATTATTACTAAAGCTAATATTATTATAGATCTCTTTATAAAATTATTAAAAGGGGAGCCTAGGGATAATAAGGTTAATTAACTTCTAATAAGTCCTAATCTTATAAAAAGCTTTAGCTAAAATAAGTTAATTTATAGCTATTTTTTATAGTAATCTAAGCTTATTTCTAGGGTATTAATAATACTTCTTCTTAACTTAGCTAGAAGTAAGAGATTAGCTAAGGAGAGACTTTTTAATATATTTTCCAGCTATCTTCTTAATAACTTTAATAGGTCTAGTCTTCTTAGCTAAAGAAGGCCTAGTCCTTTAGGTATTTTAACTTAGAGTTAGAGTAATAATAATAGAATTCTAAGTAGGATTACTGGTACTCTAAGAAGGATTAGTAGTATCTAAAGCAGGATTAGTAATATTCTAAAGAGAGTTATTAATATCTCAAGGATATTGTGAGGGTATGGATAGCTAAAGGCCTAGATCGGGGAAGAATAACGACTTTGCGTAATAATAGGTATATGGTGGTGTATTAAGTATAACTTGGCTTCTTCCCTAATAGTATACTAAAGCCCCTTTTAAAGTATAAGTGCGAGGGTTCCGCGAGGGTTCGGCGCACGTTTAGCGCTACTTACTAATACCCTTATAATTACCCCCCTCTCTAAGGCCTTGGTCCCTAAGGCTTATATTAGCTCTCGTGGGCTTAGCTACGGGCTTATTTAAATAATATCCTATAATAATCTAAATAATCTAATTATCTAATTATCTAAATACTACTTATTTTAGCGTTATTTTAGCGCTCGTTTAGCGCGCGTTTAGCGAAAGTTATAATATAATAGGGTTATCTTAAACTTAATATATACCTATTAAATATCTATATAGGATTATTATAAACTTAACGTATACCTATAGTAAATATAGCACGGGGCTATTATAAACTTAACGTATACCTATAACTATACGATATCTAGTATAGGATTATTATAAACTTAATATATACTTATAACTATTATTTATCTTAGCGACGCTAAGGGTATACTAATTATATACTAACTAGCAGCCGCATAACTATAATCTTTAGTAGTTATCTTCTAACGAATCGAGGTACTTAACCTCTTTAGTAATCTATATAGCGTTTATAGATACCTTTAGTAGTACCTTCGCTATCTTTAGCACTAGGTTACTAGCTACTTAGCGATAACGCTCCTATATATACCCCTTCTAGAAGTAAATAATATAAGTATAGTTCTTCTAGTACTTATTAGTAGTATAGCTTATATAACTATACGTTATATAGTCTCTAGGGCGCGCAGTCTTTATAAGCTATTTAAACTATTTAGTCTCTAACGCTTTAGTAATAGCACGCTACTTATAGCGTAGTTCCTAGGCTCTTTTAGTAGCTATAGCTATATCTAGTAGCCTCTAGTTATTAAACTGCTGCCGCTCTAGGTCCCTTTAAACCTAGGGGCTTAAGTAGTAAAAGAATAAAAAAGCTAGTATATAGCTATCTTTATAGGGTATTCCTAATGCCTATAGTATTACTAACTACTTAGTAAAGAAGTAGAGAGGGCTCTAATCCCCCTATTAGGCTTTATAGAATAAGCTATATAACTATTACTCTTAGAGGGCTAGGTTAATATAGGATTAGTAAGTAAATGCTAAAAGGTTAGCTTATGTAGCCTCGTAGCTAAGGGTAGGGGCGTAGTTTCGCTACTATATTTAGAGTATAAGTAATATCTTTATAAGTACTTATTATATATAGTAGCTATTAGAGGCGTCGCAGAGGTTATTTATATCCTATATAGTAGTAAGCTAATCTACTACTTACACGGGAGTAGAGTCCTCCTTAAGGGTAGTATAGGAGTAAGCTAGGGGGCGCTTATATTAGCGCATAGTAGTTAGCGCGTAGGTAGCGAGAGCGCGTAGGAGGTCTATATAATTATAACCCTAGCGTTAGATAATATATAGGAGCTCTATAATAACTACGTCGCTTAAGGATATAATTAAGGGCGTAGCTACGTTAATAGTTATTATAATAGGCGTAGTAGATAAGGCTAAAAAATCTTTACTATTAGTACTAGCGTTAGCAATAGCGTAGCGGGTAGTTAGGCGCGTAGTTATAATTCTAGGCTAATCTCTCGAGACGAGGTAGAAGTTATATAATTATAAGGGTATAGATAGCTAAAGGCCTAGATCGGGGAAGAATAACGACTTTGCGTAATAATAGGTATATAGTAGTATATTAAGTATAACTTAGCTTCTTCCCTAATAGTATGCTAAAGCCCCTTTTGAAGTGTGAGTGCGAGGGTTCCGCGAGGGTTCGGCGCACGTTTAGCGCTGCTTACTAATACCCTTATAGATTACTAGTACCCTAAGGATTAGTAATTTCTAAACTAGGATTAATAATATTCTAAGGAGGATTACTAGTACCCTAAGGAGGATTAGTAATATCCTAAGTAGTAATAATAGTATTCTAAGCTAGAGTAGTTTTCTAAGCTAATCTAGTAAGCTTCTTTATAGCTTAAGTAGCTTTATATTATATTTTTCAGTATATGGAAGCTATAACTTAGATAGATATTAATATAAATAATTATTATTATTAGTTAAGAGGATAATTACTAGTTAGTATATTCAGTAGCTATAAGTTATAAGAGGAAGGTTAAGAAATTAGAAAGGAAAAAGAATTTAAAATATATAATACTTTTTATTAACTTAGTAAGAAGGTATAAACCTAATTATTAAGGATTTTAAGATTTATATAGTCTACTATTAATTAACTAAGTATAATAAAAATATAGAAATAAGCTTATTAAATAGAAAATGTTTTAAATACTCTAATAAAAAGGTTTAAAGTATTTTTATTTTTCATTTTTGAAAATAAAAGAGGGGGAAATTATAATAATTAATATACTAGTACATAGGTTACTAGTTATATGTTTAATATTCTTTAATATTTTAAAGCGAGAAGAAACTTTTCTCTTAATAACTACCTACCTAATTATTATAACTATAATGAAAGTATAATTATAACTAGTATAAGTAAGGTATTATTATCTTTCTTAATAAATACCTAATTTAGCTAATATTCTTAGTTATTGAGTAAGTTATCTTATAGGATATCCTTAAGATATAATTATAATATATTCTACTTACCTTTATAGTAATTCTTTATATTAATCTATTATAAGCTAATTACTTTAGTCTAATATAAGAATAAAGCAAAAACCAGACTTAAGGTATTCTAAGAGTATTAATACTAAGAAGTCTTACTAGCGTATTAATAATATAAATAAAGCTTAAAAGGAAGTTAATTATACTAAGAAGGCTCTTAGGTAGTAAAAGGCTTATAAACCTAAAGCCCTTCAGGCTTTAAGTAAGTAAATCAATAGTTCTATAGCTAAATATATTAAGCTAGAAGCTTAAGAGATCTAATGAATTAAAGTTTATTAATAAGTATTTTTATCTATTAATTTAGTTAAAATATTAATAATTTTATAATATATCTAAGGGAACTTACTTAAGCTAGCTCCTCGCTAGAATAGCTAGTATAGCCCCATCTAGCTATTATGATATTATAGATAAAGATAGATATAAGGCTTAGGAAGATATCCCTATTAATAAGATCAATAAGGATACCTAGATAAATCTAGATAATATTAAGGGGTTACTTAATTTTAATATAGGTATTAATAATAAAGTACTTACTATTGATATTACTAAGTAATCTATCATAATTATTAATAAGCTAATCTAAATAAGTAAATTACTATAAGTAATTACTAATAATAATAATAAAAATAGAAAGACTATATCTAAGAGTACTACTTCTTCTATAATAATTAGGAAGTTATACTTAAGAGACTCTATATTAAGCTTAAGTATCTTTTAAGCTATATTACCTTTACTATAGCTATTATAAATAACTATAGCTTAATTTAACTAGGCTATAATTATCTAGTAGCTAGTAATATCTTTACTAAGAAGGAGGTACTTCTTTAGTTTACGCTTACTAAATACTAGTAGCCTAAGCGCCTTTTTAAGAAGAAGTAGAAGTACTTAATCCTAAACCCTGCTATTAAGAATATTAAGATATACGTAATATATTACTATAGTAATCCTTTATTATTATATTAATTAAAATAATAACTTTACTTTAGTATATTATCCTACCCTTAAGATATATAATATATTATATATTATAGGTAAGCGCTACTATAGCCCCACTTTTAAGCTATTAGTTAAGGCTATACTTATTAGAATTACTAGTTAAGTAGTTAAGAGAGGTATTTAGGAGCTTATAGGTTTATCCTAGCTTTAGGATAACTTTATTACTTTTAATTAGATAGTTCACTTCTTATTTAAAATAAATAGTTTATTCTCTAGTATTCTATAGATAATTCCCTTCCTCCTTAAGCTTAAGCTTATATAGAATAATAACCCCTATAACTAGCTATAAGTTAATAAGATAGCTTAAGAGCTTACTTATTAGCTTAGGTTTTCGCTCTAAATAGTAGAGCTCTATTTAGATTTAAGAATTAGTAGTAATATTAGGAATAGGAAATAAGTAATTATTATAATAATTATGTAAAATAATCTAAGTAAACTAAGTAGAGCTTTATTTAGATTTAAGAATTAGTAATAGTATTAGGAGTAGAAAATAAGTAATTATTATAGTAATTATTTAAAGTAATCTAAATAAACTAAACTAATCTAGTAATCTATATTACTATTTTCTTTATTACTTACTTTATTAAGTCTATATCCTTTTTCTATAAGGTTATATACTTAGTATAAATTATATAGAGATTTATATCTACTAATATTAATAAAGTCCTATAATATAGAGATTAGAGTATCTCTTAATTTTAAATATATTAATCAGGAATTACTTGTTGATCCTATTGAGAGCTTCTATAGCTTATAATTAGAATTAAATTTAATATTAGTTCTTAAGAGGAAGACGTTATATTATTTCTTAAATTAATCTTATAAATCTACTTTATAGGATCAAAAGATTAGTTATCTTTGAATATATTTAAATCGTATAAAGTATAGTTATTATATTTCTTAGTAATAGCGTAAGAGGATAATTATATTACTTCTTACTAGGTCTTTATGTATAGACTTTCTATTATTTTATAATTTAAATTAGCTTCTTTTAAGCTATTGTTAGTTACTATATTTTTGGTTTTATAATAATTAACTATTATTTATTATTTAAGTAAACTTAGTCATAGGATTCTACTTAAAGGGTAGTAGTTTAATCTTAAATTAATTACTAAGATGTAGGGTACTTTAAGTATTATATATTATATAAGCTATACTCTATTATAAAGCTCTTAAAATCTCTCTAACTAGCTTCTTTTAAAGCTTATCCTAATTATACTCTACATTTAATAAGAGGGTTTAAATTAGTAATAAAGAGCTCCCTACTCTTTATAGAAAGCTATCTTTAAATATAGAGCTAGTTAGTAAGTAAGATATTAAGGGATAAATATAAATAGAAGAAGAAAAAAGATAGGGGATTTAGATCTAATTAGATTTAAACCCTAGATTAATTACTTGTATAATTATGACTTATTTTATATTCATATTTACCCTATAGTAATTTATAAGTTATTTTCTCTTCTATATCCTTAGTATATTATTAATAATAGTAAGTTCTCCTGGGTTAAACCCTTATAGGCTAGACCCTTTTAAATTAAATACTTCTAAGCTACTAAATACTACCTAGCTAATAATAACTTATTTCCCTCCTATTAACTTATAGCTATACTGAAAAGCTATTATTTTTATTCTTAAAATTACTTAACCTTTTTTATATTCTAGAAATCTCTATTATAATATCTTAAATAGGTTTTACTCAAGAGATATACTCTATAATTAATAACTAATAAATTAAAGTAAAATGAAATAGCTAAAGTATCCTAAACTCTCCTTTATAAGACTCCTTATTAAGTATACTTCTACTAGAGCTATAATTTAATCTTAGGAGAGCTAAAGTTACTCCATAAATATTATTAAGAATCGTTTACTTATCTAGTAATAAAAAACTCTAATATAAATACTATATAATAATATCTTAACTTAAAAGTATAATATTATATATAGAAGAATAGAGGAAATATAATACCTATAGGTTTATTAGTATTTTTATAGTAATCTTCTATAGTAATTATAATTTAGGATGCTTATAATATACCTACTTTAAAATAAAAAGTATTAATTTATTTTATTATTAGCGCTAACCCTTCTCTTAATTCTATTATAAATATTACTTTTTACAAAGGGTTAGACCTGAGTTTATTTAATAGGAGCTTGCTATAATACTATTTATTTAAGCTAAAGAGGAAAAGGGGAAGTTTTCCTCTCTAATAGAGATTTTGCTAGTCTATAGGGAATAACTATATAAGCCCCGGGTAGACCCTAGGTAGCTCCTTAATATAGTAAACCTAAGTAAAAGCCTAGGTAAGCTTAACTTAAGCGTAGCTTATAATACTATCCCCCCTCCTAGCTAGTCCCCCCCTAGGTATAAGCTAGGTTACTATTATTATTTATAACTAGCTTATATAGGGCTTTATACCTATTTATTATAGTAGTCTCTATAATAGCCTCTATAGGCTCCTAAGTAGGCTCTATATACCCTTCCTATTTAACTAGGACCTCGCGCCTCCGCTCGCGCCTAACTACCTTCTATCGCGCTATATATATCTCCTCTATACGCTACTTAAATTCGCTATTATTAGTTATAATTAGTAGTAGCTAGGGGTCTATCCTTATCTATATAAGTAAGGGGTCCTCTAGTACCCTCTAGAGGAGATCTATATAGAGCTTTAGGTAGATATTACTAGGTATATCTAACTTAATAATATATAGGCTCAGGACTCTAACTATAATATACTTATAATATAATTATAATAGCTTCTTACTAAGCCTAGGTCTCTTATAATTAGCTATTAAAAGCTAAACCTTATTACTTACTTAATACTCCTCTATAAGTATCCTATACTAGTTTATATTCTCCTCGCTATACTATTAGGTAGCTATAATACTTATTTAAATAAAGTCTACTACTTCTTATAGCTTTATTACTAAGAGGGTAACTACTATATCCCTAGAGGGGGCCTCCTCTACTATATCGTCTACTATAAGTATAGGGTTAGTATAATACCTATATTTTAAAGAAAATAGCAAGAGCTTAGTTATACTACTAAACCTATTATAAAGCGCTAGCTAAGTAGTAAGTAGGAGCTACCCCTAGTTATCCTATACTTAGGTTATGAATACTTATAGGATAGCTTATATCTCCTAGTTCTACCTCTTAGTATTACTATTAGTCTATAAGTAGTATATAATACTTAATAGCCTCTTTATACTAGTAAGGTAGTAGAATTTAGCCTAGAGGTAGTGGGATAGGATAAGATAGACTTAGCTGCGCAACCTTTAGAAAACTCCCTTAGCGTATAGACCTATTATAAGAAGACTATAGAATAGAGCGTAGAAGAGAGGAGCGTAATAGACTTAAGGATAGTAGATATATTATTCTAATTAGTACTTTAATAACCCTATGCCTCGTTTTTTAGTATTTTCTTAGTAAATCTACGCTTAATTTAGATAATCTCTTTTAATTAGATCTATAAGTTATTCTATATATCTTTTAAGCTTACTCTTAATATCCTTACCTATTTATAAGTAGAGCTATATTATTTATTATCTTTCTAGTTCCTATTAGTTCTAGCCCTTTCTAATAGTACCTAGAGGCGGATTCTTTTACTCTTTTTAATAGCTTTTATAAGCTTCTTAGAGAGTTAGGTGCCTTTGCTATGTCTATATGTCGCTGCTATTAATATATATATATATAATTAATCTACTTGAAATATAATAATAACTTAACAAATCTATAAGTAATAAAGAATAATAATATAAATAATAATAAAAACGCAGTTTAAAGAGAGGAAGATATTTATAAACCTAGCTTAGTTCTAAGGGAATAGTAATAGCTATGCTTTCTTATAGAATTAAAGTAGGAACGATATAGACCCTAAAATCCTCTCTTTCTCTTTTTTTTATACTATTAGCAGGTTCTAGCGAGTATATTCCTTTCCTTACCCCTTATATATTATTATAACTACTATTATTTAACTAGCGAGTTATAGCTAATATAGCTAAGATAGCTATATATAATACTAATTTAGAGATTAGTAGTCTTACTAAGCTAACGGGTATAGCGAGATTAACTAGATTAGTAACTAGAGACTAATAAACCCCTTACTATTATAGCCCTAAGTACTAAGAGTAACGTGCTAACTTTAGAGAGATACTAATATAGAGAAGTTATAAATTCTTCTAAAATAAGAGTATTATTAGGAAGACCCTTCTATATTAAGTAATAAGATATAAAGTAGTTTTATAATAGCCTAGAGTAATAAGATCGAGGTTACTAGACCTTTCCTATATTTATTTAGGTATTTAGTTTATATTATTTCCTATTTTATTTTATTTAAAAAAAGTTATAACTACTTACTTTATCTTTCTATTTAAAAGATATTATAATAATAACTTTACTTTATTAACTATAATACTCTATTACTTTAACTATATAATATTAATTCTAATATTTATAGACCTATAAGTATTATATCTTCTTCTTCCTTAGCTAACTTAGATATTAGATCCTCTTTTAATAAGGGGAAATAGCCTAAAGAGAGATTTATAGGAGCTTCGTTTAGCGAGATATAACCTTATACTATAGGGTAGCTAGCCTCTAATAATAGTATAGATAGGTCTATAAATCCTACTTCTAAGATAGGAGTAATACTCTTAAGTACTCTACGTTCCCCTAAAGGAAGTTATACTAATTAGGATATTATAGCCCTTACTAATCTCCTTATAAGACGTCGTATTATTATAGTAATAACTCCCTATTTAACTAGAGCACCTAAGTTTATTAGTACTAATATCTCTAACTTTATTACTAACTATAAGAGCCTTTTAAAGCTTTATTATAAGGCTAATAAAGATATAAAGAACGAGGTTTATATATATAGCTCTAGTAACTATTAAGATATAATAAAATCTTTTATTAATAAAGCTAAGACCTAGAAAGAAGCTAAGGAGAAACTTCTATACTAGTTTAGATTTATAAACCTAAAGTCTTATTAAGATCCTAATAAGGACTTTTAGAACCTAGTTATAAGATCTTATATTAAGGATAATAACTCTTCCTAGGTTATAGCGTTAATTACTATTATTTAATAGCTTTAATAGAGAGCTATCTAATATAGAGACCTAGAACTTACTAATACTAAGCTTATTTATATTACTTATTACTATTTTTTAGAGAGGGC